>JAHIAM010020909.1:0-22627 GCA_021605205.1 Aegilops longissima | reverse complement strand
CCCTCTTCGACCCGCCGGTCGCTGCCGCCCACCTCGCTGCCCGGTGCTCACCCGAGCTCACCGACGGCCTCATCGCACTCACGGTGAGCCCCGAGTCGACTCCTCTTCTCCGACCCATTCTCCTCTAGCTACCACTCCCACCATGACCAAACCCGCCGCCGCCATCAAGACGTCATTGCCGTGGGCTACAGCCACGATGGCTCGATTCCGAGCACGCCATCGCCTTTCACCGCACTCAGAGGAGTCCGTAGCACCCACCCTTTCGCCTGCAGGCCCCTAGCGCCAACTCCGACTCGCCGAGCTCCGCAGCGCCAAGGTCGTCCGCCACGACTTTTCCGCGAATTTCGGCCAATCACCACCACCACTGATGCGGCTCACTTCCCGATCACGACGTGTTCGCCGCCAAACTGCGGCTCAGAGGCTAATTCCAGAGCAAGACCACTGGCTGGCTCGCCGGCGGCTAAACGCCGGGCGCCACGATCACGACCGGGCGGGCTGACCCACCGCCTGGCTTGACCTCCCTCTCCCCATCGACATGCGGGCCCCGCCTGCTAACTAATCCAGCTTTAGTTCTAACTAATTTAACTAACCTAGATTAGTGCTAATTAACTAGGTTAGTTTAGTTAGTCATCGACGGTGGCCCCCACACGCCAGTTTGACCTGGGCGCCTGTTGACCCACCGACGTCACATTGACGCTATGTCGATGCAATTATTTGATTTTCTGGATTTAGTTAATTCAGTAAATTTCGTAAAATACTCTAAACTTCTAAAATCATATAAATTCAACCGTAACTCTGATGGAAATAAGTTATATATGAAAATGATCAGAAAATATGAGGAATCTGTTTATGCCATGATCATGCATGTTTGAACAAGTTAACCTCACTGAATAGGATGAATCATGATTAGGTAATTTATGAAATAATATTTGGAGTTGGAATTCAACCTTGTTTGAATTCCACTTCAACTAACTTGGATTATTATTGCACTAGGTAAATTCAGTTCCTTAACATGATCATGCATCATATATGTGCATTGCATTGATTGCTTTTTCTCGCTTGCCGTAATTGTCCCTCTCGATAGACGATGTACCGATTGATGAGTTCGATGACACCGATGAAGAACTATATTATCTTCGTAAATGCCAGCAAGCAAAACCCCTTGTGCATTCCGATACAATCCCACTCTCTCGCCCTGCTCTATTTTACTGCATTAGGACAACAACGACTCATGTGTTACTTGTCATGTAGCTGAACCCTTGATCCTTTGCATGACCTGTCATTCCACAAGAATTAGATGAAACCCACTAGCATGAGTAGGAATTGTTTGAGCCATGATGTGCCTACTCATTTATGCTTGCTTGTCATGCCTGCCATCGCTTAGAGTTGAGTCGGGTCTGATTCATCGGGAATGAATTGGAATTGTTATGAACATGTCCTATTGTGTGTGAGCTAAGTGTGTGAACACGATTTGGTAAAGGTAGGGTGAGAGGCCATGTAGGAGTACATGGTGGGTTGTCTCATTGCAGCCGCCCTCGTGAACTGAGTTCTGTGTTTGTGATCCATGAAACAGCTTACTACCACGCATTGGGATCCTTAATTGACCCTCTCGGCTTCTTAACCACCCTTGTCCTCATCCGAGTTGCAAGTAGTTTCGTGTTTGTAGCATGTCAATGCCGCACGCAACGCTGACCTTAGGGGTGGGTTGTGTTATGGTAGGCACTGCGGGTCCGTGTACCGAAAGTGCCTGCTTGGTATCTCGGGAACCCCGCACACATCGCTCGGGGCTGTATGGGAAACCTCGCCGACTCTCATGGATGGAACCCGAATAGGCGATAAACCCGACTAGGGACTTGAGTGTTTAGGTAGGCTGAGGCCGACACCCACGCTGGGCTTCCGCTGAAGGTTGTTTAGTACATGTCGTAAACGATTTATAAGTGGTGAGAGCGCAGTGAAGAAGTACACCCCGCAGGTTAAATATGATCTATTCAATAGCCGTGTCCACGGAGAAGGACTTCGGTTGCCTATATCAGTTCATAGACAAGTGGAAGTGGATGCTCTAAAATGCGCAAGATAGCGTGAGTGCTATGGATGGCGCTCTCGAGGGAGACGGAGCGGATCCATAGTGGTGTATTGATATGGTGAATATGTGGACTCGTAGCGCCACCTCAAAAGAGTTACTTGCAATGTAGTTCAGATAGCCACCGAGTCAAAGTTGGCTTGCTGCAGCCAAACTCCACCACCCCCTTTTGATAATGATGCATATGTAGTTAGATCTGATGTAAGTCTTGCTGAGTACAATTGTACTCACGCTTGCTTATTTTATGTTTTGCAGAGAGACGCTGGCCTCGCTTAGTAGTTCCACGTGACTTCGACGCTTAGCTTGTTACCTCAGCTACGATCTTGTGCCTCGGCAGATCTGGTAGACAGTCAGTTTTCTCAGCCTTTTCCCATTTATAGTTGTCTGTGACTGCACATGATTAGCTTCCGCTTGTGCTTTGACTTGTATGTTTCGAGTGTTGGGTCGTGAGACCCATGTTTGTAATATCTCGCCTTCGGAGCCTAATGAATAATATTTTGAGTTGTAGAGTTATGTTGTGATGCCATGTTGTATCTACGCATATTGAGCATAATGTGTGTATGTTTGAAATGCTTGGTATGTGGGATCCGACAAACTAGTTGTTTATCCTTGGCAGCCTCTCATATGGGGAAATGTAGTCTCGTGCTTCCGAGCGATAGTAGTCCGCCATGCCCGGTTCACCGAGTCCTCGCTAGCCCAAAGACTACCGCTTGGACACTTGATCTGGCCGGGCATGTGTTTCACTTCGCCTTATGTCCGTTCCTTCGGGAAATGTCACGCGTGTTATTCGAGTCCTGCCTAGCTGCTACAGCCCGGATACCGAGTCCTCATAGCCCAAAGGCTACAGCCCGAATACATACGTTGATGACCGACATGCTCGATGTGATTCATGTATGCCTGTCCCCATAGGTTAGCGCCGCTTGGTTCACGACTAGCCATGTCGGCCCGGTTCTTTGTCATATGGATGCTAGCGACTCTATCATATACGTGAGCCAAAAGACGAAACGGTCCCGGCCATGGTAAGGCGACACCTGGGAATACCGTATGTGAGGCCGCAAAGTGATATGATGTGTTACATGCTAGATCGGTGTGACTTAGGATCGGGTCCCGATAGCGCTGGTATCGTGAGCCCGATCGCTCAGAGGATTACCAAGCCAAACTGGTCGGTTGTGTCTAGAAATGCTTTAGCTATATAAGGGAATTGATTGTGGAAGGAACGAAGGCTCTTTTTACTCCTTATACCTCATGGCCTTCTCGATCCGAAGTCATCCTCTTCTTCTACGGGTTTAAGAACTAGGCTTCTCATCTATCCATTAGGATGACGGTTACTAATCCATAGACCTATAAGATTGTCGGTTTTAATCCCCAGCTCAGTTCCTACTATTTCGAATGATGACCGCTGATCTCGTAATCTTGTTATGATGTTGTTGAGTGGTTATGCCACCATTTTCTGCAGGATGTCTCAAATCATTTTGAGCATTTACAGCCGTTATGCTGCCCGAGTCATCCTGTGTCTCTAAATAGTCCGATGCATTTGCAAGTTCTTTCCTTCCGCTCCCAATGTCCTTTTGGTCGTAATAAGCACACTATCCGGTGTGCTAGTAATTTATTGCCTTGACATATATGTTGGAACTACTATTATGACCTTAGGTGTTTAGGAAGTCACCTAGCAACTTAGCAATGCTCTTGTATCCCTAGTGTGATGATTCTCGCCATCATTTTCAAAGCATCCTGTGATGCCATTTAGTAGTAGGTATTCTACCCCGGTTTCAACCCGAGATTCACCCTACTTACCTCATGTGGTTAGTATTTGCTAGTGCCTTAGGATATTAGTAACCTTTATGATAGTCCTCGAGGTCCGTGGTATTTCCTTCTTCCAAATACTACGAACCGCTTACTACAGGTTCTTTTGAGCCAAAAGATCACAATAAGAGTGCTCTTGAGGAGTTCTCCATTCATAATTGTGAATCTGCCAATTCTACCTTTCTCGCATGGGTTATCCTAAGAAATGTTGAACTTGCTCGACATACTAATCTGCATCCACAACTCAGAAAATTATATGTTCCTTTGAGTTGTTCTCTTAGATGCCTTCCGACCTTCATCTATCAATTGACAGCCAAGGGTATGTGTGCATTTGTGTTCATCGATGCATTTTATCCTTGTGGTCCGTCAAGTCATTCTATTCCGGAATGACTAGGAGAAACAAACTCCAGACTTCATCCATTTCTAGGATTGGGTCAAAGTAGTTGTATCCCGCAGATCAAAATGCCAATTCAGCTTTTGATTCTGTTTCTACCTCAAGTATTGCCATCTTGTGTCAAGAATGTCATGGAAATTGCACAACCTCCTAGGAATTCTTGATGCAGGATACTTCTCACCATCATTGTTCATTTCTCGTTCCGTGTTGATGCAACCGGAAGCCGACAAGTGAATCGTGATGTGAAATCAATACCCGAGCAACTTGTTGCTTGGTAGTGAATGGACAATATTCTCATTCTTAGCGTGTTGGTTATTAAACCATCATTCTAAGATTGATCGTGCTACCTAGTCCTTACTTCGTGCACATTTCGATTGATGAGTTAGGATTGTGTCAAGTCCTCACTCATTTGATAATACCGCCTTGCCCTCAAAAGCAAGATTGCTCTCGAGCTTAGTAACATACCGTGGTTCGTGACTTTCCAAATATCTTCTTGGAAGTGTTACCGGTTGTCTCCTCGATCGTTATGTTGGGTTCGTGATCAAGTTGGTTTTTGTGAACCACACCTTCTCCAAGAATCTGTGTTGATACCCTCGAGCTAGTCGGTTAAGCTAGACAACAACTTGGAGAGTTGGAAGATAAAAGCTTTTCCAACTTAGCTCGATCCAAAGGGATATTCTTGTGTAGTGTGTGTTGAAGAAGGATGATATCTTCATCGATTGGTCCCTGTGATCAGTTGTTGGATCTATTGTCCTACCAATTCTTTGACTTGAGTATGGGCCATTGTCAAGTCAAATCAGAACCAACGATATTCGTAATGTTGTCTTACTCGTGGTTGATCCTTCGAGCATACACCATTACCTCTTTTGGTCCGACCAATACTATCACGTGTTCACATGATGGTGGAAGTCCAAAGGATATGGAAATTCGATGAGTTGTCGTTGAGCCCATCAAGAGCATTTTGTCTCCCCATGAGTCATGTTGAGCATCAACCTAGTATTGGAAGCTTGTGTAAGCATTTCTTCGTGTTTTGTTCATGAAGCATATGTTTGATGAAAGTAGTGACTTCTCTAGTTCATGTGCATCTGATGTAAGTTGCCGCCATGAACTTGAGAAAGGTTTGTTTTGCTTCCTTTGAATCATCCCAAGTCACCATGCATGTGCTAAGTATTCTATGGTTTGATAGACTGATCATCTTCATTCCGTATGTATTCCTAGCACACCAAGCCACTAACTGATTTGTACAAGGAGAAGAAGTTTCTTCATAAGAGCTAATCGATGACTTATGTTAAACTCCGATATCCTCGATGATGGTTCCCAACCCGAACTCGGTAGTGTTTTATGATAAGACTACTATGTGGTCATCCTTGTCTTGGACAACATGTTCACATGTTAGTAGCGGAACCAGCTCATGTTTTGGAGCTTGCTATCGTAGTTCATATCCCGAGAATCTCGCAACGCCATCTCGTCAATTGTGTTGTAACCCTTCCTTTTCGCATGTGATGAGTCTGAAATATCCTAACACCAACCAGATCTGAATCTCAAAGTGACATGATGGTTGGAACATTCAACAGCTGCATTTCGCTCCCAGCTTGCACCGCCCTTGTGCTATCTCGCTATAGACTGTCTTCTTAGCAATTCTTGTCCAGGTTTATCTTCAAAGTAGACTTACCATGGGTCCCCCACCTTCGATGATAAGCAAAATCATCCATTGCGTTGTCTTCAACAAGGTAGTCTACATCATCCATTCTAGTCCGAGTGTACCATTCCTTTGCACTCCACCAAATGATCGCCAGATTGCCTTTGGCTGGTATAAAGAGTTCCAATGGTCTCTATATCAAAAGTAATTCTTTTGCCACTTAAGGGAATAGTTCTTGCGCCACCTTTCTCGAGGTATCCTGTTACGGATCATGATAAATATTTCTCGCCACCTTGACACCCTCCACCATCTCCCTAAGCGTGGAATTATTGCCACTAATCAAACCTCGTTGTTGTTCTTCCATCCTCTCGATGCATTTTGTGTCTCAACCCGAGATGTGTCACCGCCTCAAATCCGTGAGTTGATCATGTTTACCTGATCTTCATGAAGATCGGATCATGTAGGGTTTTCCTTCTTCGTCGTCGTGTCGTGAAGATCTCAAGACGCCAAGACCAAGAAGATGGAGTGAATCAACATCTTCGAGAAGGGCAAATGGATCATGAAGATTGTGATAGTCTGTGACCTCCCTTTCCTCTTGCTCACGCCTTGAATCTCGGGCTAGATTCTTGTTTAGTGGGGTGAGTTGTCACAGCCCTAGAATTGCTTGACATTAGTTGCATTAAGGCATTCATGTCATATAATTTCCATAAAATTGAAATGGGGATTGTTGAAACCCTAGCACCAATTGAATTCTAATAGGTTCAAATAAAATCATTTTCAATAATCCCAAAATGCCTCGTGAAAATGTTCATGATTAATGGATAAAGGTGAAAGCCTCTTCCAAAAATGATGAACATATCTTATAGGTCATTCCTGGATTTTTGAGTTAAATCTAAACTATTTGACTTTGGGCATTTAAACACTATAAATAATTTAAATGCTCAAATAATGTTGGAAGTATTTAGGCCATAGAAATAATTCAGAAAGTGCCCGTGAATATTTTCAGGATTTATAAAATTGATTTGGTTTTAGAACTGATCAAAACAAACTGCAAATAGAAAACAGAAACAATAAAGGAACAGGCTCACCGACCCACCTGGCGCCTAATCGCCCAGCCTTTCTTTCTCCCTCCCCACGCCGCCCACCGGTGGCCCAGCCCACCAGCCACAAGACCGCTGTCGCCTACCTCTCGCCAAGAGGCGAGGAGGGACACGGCGGCACACTGCCGCCACCTCCACCCTGCCTCGCTTCACCCCGACGCCCCGACGCCCCGAGCGCCACGCCACCCTCGCTCTCTCTCACTCTCCCCGACCCTCCCCTTCCTCCGCTTCTCTCCTCACGTGACTGACAGCCGCCGCCACCGCCGCCAGAGCCACGCCACAGCCTCCTCGCCGCCGACGGTCCATGGCCTCCGCCAGGACGCCTGCCCTCCTCACCGAAGTCTCCCGACGCCGAGCGCCCAAGGCACCGCCCCACCGCTTTCTCTTCGACTCCGCCGTCGCTGCCGCCCAATTCGCTGCCCGTGCCCACCCGAGCTCACCGACGGCCTTATCGCACTCACGGTGAGCCCCGAGTCGACTCTCTTCTCCGACCCATTCTCCCTCTAGCTACCACTCCCACCATGACCAAACCCGCCCACCATCAAGACGTCATTGCCGGGGCTACAGCCACGATGGCTCGATTCCGAGCACGCCATCGCTTTCACCGCATCAGAGGAGTCCGTAGCACCCACCCTTTCGCCTGCTGTGCCTCTAGCGCCAACTCCGACTCGCCGAGCTCCGCAGCCGCCAAGGTCGCCGCCGCGACTTTTCCGCGACTCAAGCCAATCACCACCACCACTGACAGCGGCTCACTTCCCGATCACGACGTGCGTCGCCGCCAAACTGCGCTCAGAGGCTAATTCGCAGCAAGACCGCTGCCGGGCTCGCCGGGCGGCTAAACGCCGGCGCCACGATCACTGACCGCGGGTTGACCCACCGCCTGGCTTGACCTCCCTCTCCCCATCGACATGCGGGCCCCGCCTGCTAACTAATCCAGCTTTAGTTCTAACTAATTTAACTAACCTAGATTAGTGCTAATTAACTAGGTTAGTTTAGTTAGTCATCGACGGTGGCCCCCACACGCCAGTTTGACCTGGGCGCCTGTTGACCTCACCGACGCCACATTGACGCTATGTCGATGCAATTATTTGATTTTCTCGATTTAGTTAATTCAAGAAATTTTAAAATACTCTAAACTTCTAAAATCATATAAATTCAACCGTAACTCGGATGGAAATAAGTTATATATGAAAATGATCAGAAAAATATGAGGAATCTGTTTATGCCATGATCATGCATGTTTGAACAAGTTAACCTCACTGAATAGGATGAATCATGATTAGGTAATTTATGAAATAATATTTGGAGTTGAATTCAACCTTGTTTGAATTCCACTTCAACTAACTTGGATTATTATTGCACTAGGTAAATTCAGTTCCTTAACATGATCATGCATCATATATGTGCATTGCATTGATTATGCTTTTTCTCGCTTGCCGGTAATTGTCCTCTCGATAGACGTATGTACCGACGATGAGTTCGATGACACCGATGAAGAACTATATTATCTTCGTAAATGCCTGCAAGCAAAACCCCTTGTGCATTCCGATATAATCCCACTCTCTCGCCTCCTGCTCTATTTTATCGCATTAGGACAACAACGACTCATGTGTTACTTGTCATGTAGCTGAACCCTTGATCCTTTGCATGACCTGTCATTCCACAAGAATTAGATGAAACCCACTAGCATGAGTAGGAATTGTTTGAGCCATGATGTGCCTACTCATTTATGCTTGCTTGTCATGCCTGCCATCGCTTAGAGTTGAGTCGGGTCTGATTCATCGGGAATGAATTGGAATTGTTATGAACATGTCCTATTGTGTGTGAGCTAAGTGTGTGAACACGATTTGGTAAAGGTAGCGTGAGAGGCCATGTAGGAGTACATGGTGGGTTGTCTCATTGCAGCCGCCCTCAGAACTGAGTTCTGTTTGTGATCCATGAAACAGCTTACTACCACGCATTGGGATCCTTAATTGACCTCTCGGCTTCTTAACCACCCTTGTCCTCATCCGGAGTTGCAAGTAGTTTCGTGTTTGTAGCATGTCAGGGGCCGACGCAACGCTGACCTTAGGGGTGGGTTGTTGTTATGGTAGGCACTGTGGGTCTGTACCGAAAGTGCCCGCTTATATCTCGGGAACCCCGCACACATCGCTCGGGCTGTATGGGAAACCTCGCCGGACTCTCATGGATGGAACCCGAATAGGCGATAAACCTGACTAGGGACTTGAGTGTTTAGGTAGGCTGAGGCCGACACCCACGCTGGGCTTCCGCTGAAGGTTGTTTAGTACATGTCGGTAAACGATTTATAAGTGGTGAGAGCGTGTGAAGAAGTACACCCGCAGGTTAAATATGATCTATTCAATAGCCGTGTCCACGGAGAAGGACTTCGCTGCCTATATCAGTTCATAGACAAGTGGAAGTGGATGCTCTAAAATGCGCAAGATAAGCGTGAGTGCTATGGATGGCGCTCTCGAGGGAGACGGAGCGGATCCATAGTGGTGTATTGATATGGTGAATATGTGGACTCGTAGCGCCACCTCAAAAGAGTTACTTGCAATGAGTTCAGATAGCCACCGAGTCAAAGTTGGCTTGCTGCAGCCAAACTCCACCACCCCCTTTTGATAATGATGCATATGTAGTTAGATCTGATAAGTCTTGCTGAGTACAATTGTACTCACGCTTGCTTATTTTATGTTTTGCGAGAGACGCTGGCCTCGCTTAGTAGTTCCACGTGACTTCGACGCTTAGCTTGTTACCTCAGCTACGATCTTGTGCCTCGGCAGATCTCGTAGACAACAGTTTTCAAATTTTTCCCATTTATAGTTGTCTCAGATCTGCATATGATTAGCTTCCGCTTGTGCTTTGACTTGTATGTTTCGAAAAGTTGGGTCGTGAGACCCATGTTTGTAATATCTCGCCTTCGAGCCTAATGAATAATATTTTGAGTCGAGAGTTATGTTGTGATGCCATGTTGTATCTACGATATTGAGCATAATGTGTGTATGTTTGAAATGCTTGGTATGTGTGGATCCGACAAACTAGTTGTTTATCCTTGGCAGCCTCTCATATGGGGAAATGTAGTCTCGTGCTTCGAGCGATAGTAGTCCGCTACAGCCCGGTTCACCGAGTCCCGCTAGCCCAAAGACTACCGCTTGGACACTTGATCGGCCGGGCATGTGTTTCACTTCGCTTATGTCTGTCCTTCGGGAAATGTCACGCGGTGTTATTCGAGTCCTGCTTAGCCTGCTACAGCCCGGGATACAGGAGTCCTCATAGCCCAAAGCTACAGCCCGAATACATACGCTGATGACCGACATGCTCGATGTGATTCATGTATGCCTGTCCCCATAGGTTAGCGCCGCTTGGTTCACGACCAGCCATGTCGGCCCGGTTCTTTGTCATATGGATGCTAGCGACTTTATCATATACGTGAGCCAAAAGACGCAAACGGTCCCGGCCATGGTAAGGCGACACTGTGGGAATACCGTGCGTGAGGCCGCAAAGTGATATGATGTGTTACATGCTAGATCGGTGTGACTTAGGATCGGGTCCCGACAGCGCTGGTATCGAGCCCGATCGTCAGAGGATTACCAAGCCAAACCGGTCGGGTTGTGTCTAGAAATGCTTTAGCTATATAAGGGAATTGATTGTGAAGGAACGAAGGCTCTTTTTACTCCTTATACCTCATGGCCTTCTCGATCCGAGTCATCCTCTTCTTCTACGGGTTTAAGAACTAGGCTTCATCTATCCATTAGGATGACGTGTTACTAATCCATAGACCTATAAGATTGTCGGTTTTAATCCCCAGCCAGTTCCTACTATTTCTCGAATGATGACCGTTGATCTCGTAATCTTGTTATGATGTTGTTGAGTGGTTATGCCACCATTTTCTGCAGGATGTCTCAAATCATTTTGAGCATTTACAGCCGTTATGCTGCCTCGAGTCATCCTGTGTCTCTAAATAGTCCGATGCATTTGCAAGTTCTTTCCTTCCGCTCCCAATGTCCTTTGGTCGAATAAGCACACTAACCGTGCTAGGGGTAATTTATTGCCTTGACATATATGTTGGAACTACTATTATGACCTTAGGTGTTTAGGAAGTCACCTAGCAACTTAGCAATGCTCTTGTATCCCTAGTGTGATGATTCTGGCCATCATTTTCGAAAGCATCCTGTGATGCCATTTAGTAGTAGGTATTCTACTCCTGGGTTTCTGAACCCGAGATTCACCCTACTTACCTCATGTGGTTAGTATTTGCTAGTGCCTTAGGATATTAGTAACCTTTATGATAGTCCTCGAGGTCCGTGGTATTTCCTTCTTCCAAATACTACGAACCGCCTTACGCGAAGTTCTTTGAGCCAAAAGATCACAATAAGAGTGCTCTTGAGGAGTTCTCCATTCATAATTGTGAATCTGCCAATTCTACCTTTCTCGCATGGGTTATCCGGAAAAAATGTTGAACTTGCTCGACATACTAATCTGTGCATCCACAACTCAGAAAATTATATGTTCCTTTGAGTTGTTCTCTTAGATGCCTTCCGACCTTCATCTATCAATTGATAGCCAAGGGTATGTGTGCATTTGTGTTCATCGATGCATTTTATCCTTGTGGTCCGCAAGTCATTCTATTCCGAATGACTAGGAGAAACAAACTCCAAGATTTCATCCATTTCTAGGATTGGGTCAAAGTAGTTGTATCCCGCAGATCAAAATGCCAATTCAGCTTTTGATTCTGTTCTACCCTCAAGTATTGCCATCTTGTGTCAAGAATGTCATGGAAATTGCACAACCTCCTAGGAATTCTTGATGCAGGATACTTCTCACCATCATTGTTCATTTCTCAGTTCCGTGTTGATGCAACCGGGAAGCCGACAAGTGAATCGTGATGTGTGAAATCAATACCCCGAGCAACTTGTTGCTTGGTAGTGAATGGACAATATTCTCATTCTTAGCGTATTGGTTATTAAACCATCATTCTAAGATTGATCGTGCTACCTAGTCCTTACTTCTGGTGCACATTTCGATTGATGAGTTAGGATTGTGTCAAGTCCTCACTCATTTGATAATACCGCCTTGCCCTCAAAAGCAAGATTGCTCTCGAGCTTAGTAACATACCGTGGTTCGTGACTTTCCAAATATCTTCTTGGAAGTGTTACCGGTTGTCTCCTCGACTGTTATGTTGGGTTCGTGATCAAGTTGGTTTTTGTGAACCACACCTTCTCCAAGAATCTGTGTTGATACCCCGAGCTAGTCGGTTAAGCTAGACAACAACTTGGAGAGTTGGAAGATAAAAGCTTGTCCAACTTAGCTCGATCCAAAGGGATATTCTTGTGTAGTGTGTGTTGAAGAAGGATGATATCTTCATCGATTGGTCCTCGTGATCAGTTGTTGGATCTATTGTCCTACCAATTCTTTGACTTGAGTATGGGCCATTGTCAAGTCAAATCGTAACCAATGATATTCGTAATGTTGTCTTACTCGTGGTTGATCCTTCGAGCATACACCATTACCTCTTTTGGTCCGACCAATACTATCACGTGTTCACATGATGGTGGAAGTCCAAAGGATATGGAAATTCGATGAGTTGTCTGTTGAGCCCATCAAGAGCATTTTGTCTCCCCATGAGTCATGTTGAGCATCAACCTAGTATTGGAAGCTTGTGTAAGCATTTCTTCGTGTTTTGTTCATGAAGCATATGTTTGATGAAAGTAGTGACTTCTCTAGTTCATGTGCATCCGATGTAAGTTGCCGCCATGAACTTGAGAAAGGTTTGTTTTGCTTCCTTTGGAATCATCCCAAGTCACCATGCATGTGCTAAGTATTCTATGGTTTGATAGACTGATCATCTTCATTCCGATGTATTCCTAGCACACCAAGCCACTAACTGATTTGCACAAGGAGAAGAAGTTTCTTCATAAGAGCTAATCGATGACTTATGTTAAACTCCGATATCCTCGATGATGGTTCCCAACCTGAACTCGGTAGTGTTTTATGATAAGACTACTATGTGGTCATCCTTGTCTTGGACAACATGTTCACATGTTAGTAGCGGAACCAGCTCATTTTTGAGCTTGCTATCGTAGTTCATATCCCGAGAATCTCGCAACGCCATCTCGTCAATTGTGTTGCAACCCTTCCTTTCGATGTGATGAGTCTGAAATATCCTAACACCAACCAGATCTGAATCTCAAAGGACATGATGGTTGGAACATTCAACAGCTGCATTTCGCTCCCAGCTTGCACCGCCCTTGTGCTATCTCGCTATAGACTGTCTTCTTAGCAATTCTTGTCCAGGTTTATCTTCAAAGTAGACTTACCATGGGTCCCCCACCTTCGATGATAAGCAAAATCATCCATTGCGTTGTCTTCAACAAGGTAGTCTACATCATCCATTCTAGTCCGAGTGTACCATTCCTTTGCACTCCACCAAATGATCGCCAGATTGCCTTTGGCTGGTATAAAGAGTTCCAATGGTCTCTATATCAAAAGTAATTCTTTTGCCACTTAAGGAATAGTTCTTGCGCCACCTTTCTCGAGGTATCCTGTTACGGATCATGATAAATATTTCCTCGCCACCTTGACACCCTCCACCATCTCCCTAAGCGTGAATTATTGCCACTAATCAAACCTCGTTGTTGTTCTTCCATCCCTCTCGATGCATTTTGTGTCTCAACCCGAGATGTGTCACCGTCTCAGTCCGTGAGTTGATCATGTTTACCTGATCTTCATGAAGATCGGATCATGTAGGGTTTTCCCCTTCTTTCTGTTGTCGTGTCAGGTGAAGACTCGAAGACGTCAAGACCAAGAAGATGGAGGAATCAACATCTTCGAGAAGGGCAAATGGATCATGAAGATTGTGATAGTCTCAGACCTCCTTTTCCTCTTGCTCACGCCTTGAATCTCGGGCCAGATTCTTGTTTAGTGGGGTGAGTTGTCACAGCCCTAGAATTGCTTGACATTAGTTGCATTAAGGCATTCATGTCATCATGTTAATTTCCATAAAAATTGAAATGGGGATTGTTGAAACCCTAGCACCAATTGAATTCTAATAGGTTCAAATAAAATCATTTTCAATAATCCCAAAATGCCCCGTGAAAATGTTCATGATTAATGGATAAAGGTGAAAGCCTCTTCCAAAAATGATGAACATATCTTATAGGTCATTCCTGGATTTTTGAGTTAAATCTTAAACTATTTGACTTTGGGCATTTAAACACTATAAATAATTTAAATGCTCAAATAATGTTGGAAGTATTTAGGCCATAGAAATAATTCAGAAAGTGCCCGTGAATATTTTCAGGATTTATAAAATTGATTTGGTTTTTAGAACCGGATCAAAACAAACTGCAAATAGAAAACATAAACAATAAAGGAACAGGCTCACCGACCTACCCTGGCGCCTAATCGCCCAGCCTTTCTTTCTCCCTCCCCACGCTGGCCCACTGGTGGCTCCAGCCCACCAGCGCCAGACCGCTGTCCGCCTACCTCCGCCAAGAGGCGAGGAGGGACACGGCGTGTCGCCGCCACCTCCTCCACCGCCTCGCTTCACCCCGACGCCCTGGACGCCTCGAGCGCCACGCGACCCTCGCTCTCTCACTCTCCCCGACCCTCCCCTTCCTCTCGCTTTCCCTCACGCGATCGAGAGCCGCTGTCACATCGCCGCCAGAGCCACGGCCACAGTGCTCCTCGCCGCCGACGTGTCCATGGCCTCCGCCGGACGCCTCTGCCCTCCTCACCGAAGTCTCTCGACGCCGAGCGCCTCAAGGCACCGCCCCACCGCTTTCCCCCTCTTCGACTCCGCCGTCGCTGCCGCCACTCACGCTGCCCGTGCTCACCCGAGCTCACCGACGGCCTCATCGCACTCACGGTGAGCCCCGAGTCGACTCTCTTCTCCGACCCATTCTCTCTAGCTACCACTCCCACCATGACCAAACCCGCCGCCGCCATCAAGACGTCGCCGTTGTGGCTACAGCCACGATGGCTCGATTCCGAGCACGCCATCGCCTTTCACCGCATCAGAGGAGTCCGTAGCACCCACCCTTTCGCCTGCCAGCCCTCTAGCGCCAACTCCGACTCGCCGAGCCCGCAGTCGCCAAGGTCGCCGCCGCGACTTTTCCGGCGACTTCAAGCCAATCACCACCACCACTGATGCGCTCACTTCAGATCACGAGACGCGTTCGCCGCCAAACCGCGGCTCAGAGGCTAATTCCAGAGCAAGACCGCCTTGCCGGGCTCGCCGGGCGGCTAAACGCCGGCGCCACGATCACTGACCGGCGGGTTGACCCACCGCCCGGTTTGACCTCCCTCTCCCCATCGACATGCGGGCCCCGCCTGCTAACTAATCCAGCTTTAGTTCTAACTAATTTAACTAACCTAGATTAGTGCTAATTAACTAGGTTAGTTTAGTTAGTCATCGACGCAGGGCCCCACACGCCAGTTTGACCTGGGCGCCTGTTGACCTACCGACGCCACATTGACGCTATGTCGATGCAATTATTTGATTTTCTCGATTTAGTTAATTCAGTAAATTTCGTAAAATACTCTAAACTTCTAAAATCATATAAATTCAACCGTAACTCGGATGGAAATAAGTTATATATGAAAAATGATCAGAAAATATGAGGAATCTGTTTATGCCATGATCATGCATGTTTGAACAAGTTAACCTCACTGAATAGGATGAATCATGATTATGGTAATTTATGAAATAATATTTGGAGTTGGAA
Source organism: Aegilops longissima (assembly GCA_021605205.1). Lineage (NCBI taxonomy): Eukaryota > Viridiplantae > Streptophyta > Magnoliopsida > Poales > Poaceae > Aegilops > Aegilops longissima. Next base: position 6,885 of record JAHIAM010020909.1, on the reverse strand, counting down.
TTCAACCTTGTTTGAATTCCACTTCAACTAACTTGGATTATTATTGCACTAGGTAAATTCAGTTCCTTAACATGATCATGCATCATATATGTGCATTGCATTGATTATGCTTCTTTCTCGCTTGCCGTAATTGTCCCTCTCGATAGACGATGTACCGACGATGAGTTCGATGACACCGATGAAGAACTATATTATCTTCGAAATGCCGTGCAAGCAAAACCCCTTGTGCATTCCGATATAATCCCACTCTCTCGCCCTCGCTCTATTTTATCGCATTAGGACAACAACGACTCATGTGTTACTTGTCAGGTAGCTGAACCCTTGATCCTTTGCATGACCTGTCATTCCACAAGAATTAGATGAAACCCACTAGCATGAGTAGGAATTGTTTGAGCCATGATGTGCCTACTCATTTATGCTTGCTTGTCATGCCTGCTATCGCTTAGAGTTGAGTCGGGTCTGATTCATCGGGAATGAATTGGAATTGTTATGAACATGTCCTATTGTGTGTGAGCTAAGTGTGAACACGATTTGGTAAAGGTAGCGGTGAGAGGCCATGTAGGAGTACATGGTGGGTTGTCTCATTGCAGCCGCCCTCAGAACTGAGTTCTGTGTTTGTGATCCATGAAACAGCATTACCACGCATTGGGATCCTTAATTGACCTCTCGGCTTCTTAACCACCCTTGTCCTCATCCGAGTTGCAAGTAGTTTCGTGTTTGTAGCATGTCAATGCCGCACGCAACGCTGACCTTAGGGGTGGGTTGTGTTATGTAGGCACCGGGGTCTGTGTACCGAAAGTGCCCGCTTGGTATCTCGGAACCCCGCACACATCGCTCGGGCTGTATGGGAAACCTCGCCGGACTCCCTCATGGATGGAACCCAATAGGCGATAAACCCGACTAGGGACTTGAGTGTTTAGGTAGGCTGAGGCCGACACCCACGCTGGGCTTCCGCTGAAGGTTGTTTAGTACATGTCGGTAAACGCATTTATAAGTGGTGAGAGCGCAGGTGAAGAAGTACACCCCGCAGGTTAAATATGATCTATTCAATAGCCGTGTCCACGGAGAAGGACTTCTGCTGCCTATATCAGTTCATAGACAAGTGGAAGTGGATGCTCTAAAATGCGCAAGATAAGCGTGAGTGCTATGGATGGCGCTCTCGAGGGAGACGGAGCGGATCCATAGTGGTGTATTGATATGGTGAATATGTGGACTCGTAGCGCCACCTCAAAAGAGTTACTTGCAAATGAGTTCAGATAGCCACCGAGTCAAAGCTGGCTTGTCGCAAAAAAATCCACCACCCCTTTTGATAATGATGCATATGTAGTTAGATCTGATAAGTCTTGCTGAGTACAATTGTACTCACGCTTGCTTATTTTATGTTTTGCGAGAGACGCTGGCCTCGCTTAGTAGTTCCACGTGGACTTCGACGCTTAGCTTGTTACCTCAGCCACGATCTTGTGCCTCGGCAGATCTGTAGACAGTCGTTTCTCAGCCTTTTCCCATTTATAGTTGTCTCCATTTCGCATATGATTAGCTTCCGCTTGTGCTTTGACTTGTATGTTTCGAGTGTTGGGTCGTGAGACCCATGTTTGTAATATCTCGCCTTCGAGCCTAATGAATAATATTTTGAGTCGAGAGTTATGTTGTGATGCCATGTTGTATCTACGCATATTGAGCATAATGTGTGTATGTTTGAAATGCTTGGTATGTGTGGGATCCGACAAACTAGTTGTTTATCCTTGGCAGCCTCTCATATGGGGAAATGTAGTCTCGTGCTTCGAGCGATAGTAGTCCGCTACAGCCCGGTTCACCGGAGTCCTGCTAGCCCAAGACTACCGCTTGGACACTTGATCTGCCGGCATGTGTTTCACTGCCTTATGTCTGTTCCTTCGGGAAATGTCACGCGTGTTATTCGAGTCCCGCCTAGCTCGCTACAGCCCGGGATACCGAGTCCTCATAGCCCAAAGCTACAGCCCAATACATACGCTGATGACCGATATGCTCGATGTGATTCATGTATGCCTGTCCCATAGGTTAGCGCCGCTGGTTCACGACTAGCCATGTCGGCCCGGTTCTTTGTCATATGGATGCTAGCGACTCTATCATATACGTGAGCCAAAAGACGCAAACGGTCCCGGCCATGGTAAGGCGACACCTGTGGAATACCGTGCGTGAGGCCGCAAAGTGATATGATGTGTTACATGCTAGATCGGTGTGACTTAGGATCGGGTCCCGACACTGGTGATCGGATGAGGCTCCGTGAAGAAGACCGACGCTCAAGCGCTAAGGAAAGTGCTCCTGGTCCCGATCACACCCCAACCCCGTGGCATCCGCATGGAGGGGCCTTGCTGCACTCCGCTGTAATCAGGGTGATTTGTGAACCAGATGCCTATCTTCGATGAATGGGGGCATACCATGGTCTCCAGGGCCTCGTGGAGAATCCAAAGGATGGTGACAGCCCTTCCAATGGCCAAGGCGGCCCTCCTCAAGTGGCGGAGCAGGAGGCACGAGCCGCCAGAGGTCAAGGGACCCCGCCGAGTGACAGCGCCATGATGCTCGTGAGGGGGCAGCTCCGAGGCTCATGCCGCGCTGGCCGAGGGCGCCAGCAGACGCCTCGACGCAAGTCGCCTTGATGCTTCTCCTCGCCAAGGCTGACCTCTGCGCCAAATCTTGGGTCAAGCTTCATGGAACTTCGAGGCCCTCCTAAGAGAAGGGAGGCCCCATGCGATGATTACCCTTGTCGCCTGCTGCTGTGAGGGAAGTACTTCGCCACCGATGAGTGTTTCTCTCTTCTCTAGCTCCCCGATTCTTCCGCTGCTTGTATCGATCCTTGCCCTGCAGCCCCTTCCTACCGAAGTTCACAGAGACGGGTGAGGAGCCGCCCTCCTGCTTCCGCCCTCCCTGGCCCCTCGAGTGCTCCAAGCAGTGGAGCCCTTGTGGTGAGGGTGACCGGGAGGTGAACTGCCCCTGGCGCTGTCAGGCTCTCTGCTACCATGCGATCCTTCCTCGCGAGCCTTCCTGCGGCATAGCTAGCCTGCCATGGGCTTCTCGCCTGGTCGTGGACGGCGATTGGCTGAGGCGCCTCGCGCCTCGTCTGGGATGGGCTGGCTTTAGGCAGGGCTTCTGGCGGGCGCGCCTGCCGCCGCGAGGTTGCCAGCCCCCAGCCTCGCCCGGAGGGGGAGCGATATTAGCTGCCTCCTGCACTGGGCGGTTGATGGTGGGAGGACGCGCGCGAAGGCCTGGAGCGCCTGCCTTCGCCAAGGATTTCTTCAAGGGCGGCCGAGCGGTGAGCCTTCTTGGTGAAGAGCTCACGACGAAGACGCGCGCTTGAGGCCGAGGTGGCCTGCGCCGGCCGCAGAGAGGCGTGAGCTGGAGGGCGCCACGCTTTGCGCGCCGGCACATGATCTTGATTATGAAGATGAAGGAAATATGCCCTAGAGGCAATAATAAAGTTATTATTTATTTCCTTATATCATGATAAATGTTTATTATTCATGCTAGAATTGTATTAACCGAAACATAATACATGTGTGAATACATAGACAAACAGATAGTCACTAGTATGCCTCTACTAGACTAGCTCATTAATCAAGATGGTTATGTTTCCTAACCATAGACATGTGTTGTCATTTGATTAATGGGATCACATGATTAGGAGAATGATGTGATTGACATGACCCATTCCGTTAGCTTAGCACTTGATCGCTTAGTATATTGCTATTGCTTTCTTCATGACCTATACATGTTCCTCGTAACTATGAGATTATGCAACTCCTGCCACTCGGAGGAAGACTTTGGTACTACCAAACGCCACAACGAATCGGGTGATTATAAAGGAGTACTACAGGTGTCTCCAAAGGTACTTGTTGGGTTGGCGATTTCGAGATTAGGTTTTGTCACTCCGATTGTCGGAGAGGTATCTTCTGGCCTTCTCGGTAATACACATCACATAAGCCTTGCAAGCATTGCAACTAATGAGTTAGTTGTGAGATGATGTATTACTAAACGAGTAAAGAGACTTACCGCAACTAGATTGAACTAGGTATTGATACCGACGATCGAATCTTGGGTAAGTAACATACCGATGACAAAGGGAACAACGATGTCGTTATGCGGTTTGACCGATAAAGATCTTCATAGAATATGTAGGAACCAATATGGGCATCCAGGTTCCGCTTATTGGCTATTGACCGAGAATGGTTCTAGGTCATGTCTACATAGTTCTCGAACCCGTAGGGTCCGCACGCTTAACGCTTCGGCGATGCTCATTATGAGTTTATAAGTTTTGATGTACCAAGGTTGTTCGAGTCCCGGATGTGATCACGGAGATGATGAGGAGTCTCAAATGGTCGAGACATAAAATTGATATATTGAAGCCTATGTTTGACTTCTCGAAAGGTTCCGGATGAAAACAGACGTTACCGAACACCGGGTTACCGAACTTCGGGGGTCAATGGGCCTTGATGGGCCATAAGGAGAAGAGGAAGGCCGCCAGGGCAGGCCGCAGACCCTCCCCCTCTAGTCCGAATAGGACAGGAGAGGGGGCAGCGCCTTCCTCTTCCCTCCCCAAGTCCTAGTCCAACTAGGAGAGGGGGAGTCCTACTCCCGGGAGTAGGACTCTCCAGCGCGCCCCTAGGGCTGGCCGCACTTCTTGCTCCTTTATATACGGGGCAGGGGCACCCCATGACACACAAGTTGATCTACGGATCGTTTAGCCGCAGCGGTGCCCCTCCACCATATTCCACTTCGTCATATCGTCATGAGCTTAGGCGAAGCCTCGCGCCGGAGAAGTCATATCGTCGGGAGCTTAGCGGCCTCGCGCGCGGAGCATCATCATCGCCACCACGCCGTCAGGTTGACGGAACTCATCCCCGACGCTTGCTAGATCGGAGCCCGGGATCGCCATCGAGCTGAACGTGCGTAACTCGGAGGTGCCGATTTCGCACTTGGATCGGTCGGATCGTGAAGACATACGACTACATCAACCGCTTGTTATAACGCTCCGCCGTCTCACGAGGGTACGTGGACAGACACTTCCCTCTAGTTGCTATGCCATCACCATGGTCTTATGCAGCGCGAGGAAAATTTTGAAATTACTACGCTCCCCAACAAAGGGCATCCGAGCCTGGTTTTATGCGCTGATGTCATATGCACGAGTAGAACACAAGTGAGTTGTGGGCGATATAAGTCATACCGCTTACCAGCATGTCATACTTTGTTCGGGCGGTATTGTGAGATGAAGCGCCCGGACCGACATTACGCCAGACGCTTACGCGAGACTGGTTTCACCGCCGAGCACTAGTTGCTTAAAGGTGACCGCGGTGTCTGCTTTCTCTCACTTTAGTTGAACTGAAAAGGCTATACGCCCGTCCTTGCGAAGGTTAAAATAGCACCAACTTGACAAACTATCGCTGTGGTTTTGATGCGAGGTAAGAACGGTTCTTGCTCAGCCCGTAGCAGCCACGTAAAACTTGCAACAACAAAGTAGAGGACGCCTAACTTGTTTTTGCAGGGCATGTTGTGATGTGATGTGGTCAAGACGTGATGCTATATTTTATTGTATGAGATGATCATGTTTTGTAACCGAAGTTATCGCAATCGGCAGGAGCCATATGGTTGTCGCTTATTGTATGAAATGCAAAAGCCATGTAATTGCTTTACTTTATCACTAAGCAGAGCGATAGTCATAGAAGCAATAGTTGGCTAGACGACAACGATGCTACGATGGAGATCAAGGTGTCGCTACCGGTGACGATGGTGATCCCGACGGTAAGCGGCGATGGAGATCACAAGCACAAGATGATGATGACCATATCATATCACTTATATTGATTGCATGTGATGTTTATCCTTTATGCATCTTATCTTGCTTTGATTGACGGTAGCATTATAAGATGATCTCTCACTAAAATTATCAAGAAGTGTTCTCCCGAGTATGCACCGCTATGAAAGTTCTTCGCTGAGACACCACGTGATGATCGGGTGTGATAGGCTCTACGCTCAAATACAACGGTGCAAAACAGTTGCACACGCAGAATACTCAAAGTTAAACTTGACGAGCCTAGCATATAACAGATATGGCCTCGAACACGGAGACCGAAGGTCGAACGTGAATCATATAGTAGATATGATCAACATAGTGATGTTCACCATTGAAACTACTCCATCTCACGTGATGATCGGACATGGTTTAGTTGATTTGATCACGAATCACTTAGATGACTAGAGAGATGTCTGCCTAAGGGGAGTTTTAATATGATTAATTAAACTTAAATTTATCATGAACTTAGTACCGATAGTATTTTGCTTGTCTATGTTTACTGTAGATAGATGGCTCGTGCTGTTGTTCCGTTGAATTTTAATGCGCTCCTTGAGAAATCAAAGTTGAAAGATGATGGTAGTAATTACACGGACGGGTCCGTGAATTTGAGGATTATCCTCATTGCTGCATGTAAGAATTACGCCCCGAAGCACCGCTGGGTGCCAGGCCTGTCAGAGAGCAACGCCAAGTTGTGAACGCTCCGCGAGCAAAGCTGATGACTACTCGATAGTTCAAAGGTGCCATGCTTTACGGCTTAGAACTGGTCTTCAACGACGTTTTGAACGCCATGGAGCATATGAGATGTTCCAGGAGTTGAAGTTAATATTTCAAGCAAATGCCCGGATTGAGAGATATGAAGTCTCCAATAAGTTCTATAGCTGCAAGATGGAGGAGAATAGTTCACAATGAACATATACTCAAAATGTCCGGGTATAATAATCACTTGATACAACCGGAGTTAATCTTCCGGATGATAGTGTCATTGACAGAATTCTCCAATCATCGCCACCAAGCTACAAGAGCTTCGTGATGAACTATAGTATGCAAGGGATGACCAAAAC
>JAHIAM010020907.1:0-14969 GCA_021605205.1 Aegilops longissima | reverse complement strand
TGCTCCCACCACTTTCTTGTAAATACAGGCCCCAAAAGTCTCAGAAAAACCATATGCTTTGATCACACTATCAAAGGCTTATTCCAACTCCAGATGCTTGCACCAGTCCATAGATGGATCCGAGCTTGCACATTTTGTTAGCTCTTTTAGGATTGACAAAATCTTCCGTTGCATCATATACAACTCTTCTTTAAGAAAACCATTAAGGAATGAGTTTTGACATCCATTTGCCGATTTCATAAAATGTGGCAATTCTAACATGATTCGGACAGACTTTTAAGCATCGATAAAGTGAGAAAATCTCATTGTATTCAACATCTTGAACTTTGTCTAAAACCTTTTTCGACAAGTCTAGCTTTGTAGATAGTAACACTACTATCGTTGTCCATCTTCCTCTTGAAGATCCATTTATTTAACATGGCTTGCTGATCATAGAGCAAGTCAATCAAAGTCCATACTTTGTTCTCATACATGGATCCTATCTCGATTTCATGGCCTCAAGCCATTTCATGGAATCTGGCTCATCATCGCTCCTCATAGTTCTAGGTTTCATCATGTTCTAAACATGACTTCGTAACATGATTACCGCATTCACTGGTGCGGATCTTACTCCGAAGATCTACGAGGTTTGGTAGCAACTTGATCCAAGTTTCATGATCATCATCATTAACTTCCTTACTAATTGGTGTAGGAATCACCGAACTGATTTGTGATGAACTACTTTCCAATAAGGGAGAAGGTACAATTACCTCATCAAGTTCTACTTTCCTCCCACTCACTTCTTTCGAGAGAAATCTTTCTAGAAAGGATCCATCTTAGCAACGAATAACTTGCCTTCGGATCTGTGATAGAAGGTGTACCCAATAGTTACCTTTGGGTATTCTATGAAGACGCATCTCGATTTGGGTTCGAGCTTATCAGTTGAAAACTTTTTCACATAAGCATCACAACTCCAAACTTTTAAGAAACGCATAGCTAGGTTTATCGTTAAACCATAGTTTATACTGTCATCTCAACGGATTTAGATGGTGCCCTATTAAACGTGAATGCAGCTGCCTCTAATGCATAACCCCAAAACGATATTGGTAAATCGGTAAGAGACATCATTGATCGCATCATATCAAAAATAAAGTACGGTATATGACGCTCGACACACCATTACGTTATGGTGTTCCATGTACGTGAGCTGTGAAACTATTCCACATTGTTTTATATGAAGGCCAAACTCAGAACTCAAATATTCTCCTCCACGATCGATCGAGAAACTTTATTTTCTTATTACGATGATTCTCCACTTCACTCTGAAATTATTTGAACTTTCAAATGTTTCGATTTGTGCTTCATTAAGTAGATATACTCATATCTGCTCAAATCATCTTGTGAAGGTCAAAATAACGATACTTGTCGGAGCTTTAACACTCATCGGACCGCATACATCAAGATGTATTATTTCCAATAAGTCATTTGCTCGCCCATTGTTCCGAGAAGAGTCTTTAGTCATCTTGCCCATAAGGCATGGTTCGAAGCATCAAGTGATTCATAATCAAGTGATTCCAAAATCCCATCAGATGGAGTTTCTTCATGCGCTTTACACCAATATGACCTAAACGGCAAAGGCACAAATAAGTTGCACTATCATTATTAACTTTGCATCTTTTGGCATCAATATTATGAATATGTGTATTACTACGATCGAGATCCAACAAACTATTTTTATTGGGTGTATGACTATTGAAGGTTTTATTCATTTAAATGTAACAACAATTATTCTTTGACTTTAAATGAATAACCGCTTGCAATAAACATGATCAAATCATATTCATGCTCAACGCAAACACCAAATAACATTTATTTAGGTTTAACACTAATCCCGAAAGTATAGGGAGGTGCGATGATGATCATATCAATCTTGAACTACTTCCAACACTCATCGCCACTTCCCTTCAACTAGTTTCTGCTCATTCGCAACCCTGCTTAAGTTACTACTCTTAGCAACTCAACCAAGATCAAATACCGAGGGTTGCTACTAACACTAGTAAAATACACATCAATAATCTGTATATCAAATATACCTTGTTCACTTTGCCATCCTTCTTATCCACCAAATATTTGGGGTATTTCCGCTTCAAAGGACCATTTCTATGCAAGGTAAGCATGCTCTGTGCTTTGGTTCAGCTTTGGTTTCTTCGGGAGTGACAACTTGCTTGTCATTCTACTTGAAGTTCCCTTCTTTCCCTTTGCCCTTTCTTGAAACTAGTGGTCTTGTCAATCATCAACACTTGATGCTCTTTTCTGATTTCTACCTTCGCGATTTCATCATCACGAAGAGCTCGGGAATCCTTTCCGCATCCCTTGCATACTATAGTTCATCACGAAGTTCTAGTAACTTAGTGATGGTGACTAGAGAATTCGTCAATCACTATCTTATCCGGAGATTAACCCCACTTGATTCAAGCGATTGAAGTACCTGCATAATCTGAGCACATGCTCACTAGTTGAGCGATTCTCTCCATCTTTTAGCTATAGAACTTGTTGGAGACTTCATATCTCTCAACTCGGTATTTGCTTGAAATATTAACTTCAATTCCTGGAACATCTCATATGGTCCATGACGCTCAAAACGCCTTTGAAGTCCCGATTCTAAGCCGCTAAGCATGGTGCACTAAACTATCAAGTAGTCATCATATTGAGCTAGCCAAACGCTCATAACGCCTCGATCCGCTCCTGCATTAGGTCGCTACCTAGCGTGCATCAAGGACATAATTCTTCGCAAAGCAATGAGGATAAACCTCGATCACGATCTAATCCGCAATATTGCTACTAACATTTTTCAACATAATTTTTCTAGGAACATATCAAAACAAACATATAAAAGCATAGGGAAGCAACAACGCGAGCTATTGATCTTCAACATAATTTGCAAAATACTACCAGACTAAGTTCATGATAAATTTAAGTTCAATTAATCATATTATTTAAGAACTCCCACTTAGACCGACATCTCTAGTCATCTTAAGTGATTACGTGATCCAAATCAATAAACCATGTCCATCATCACGTGAGATGGAGTAGTTTCAATGGTGAACATCACTATGTTGATCATATCTACTATATGATTCACGCCGACCTTTCGGTCTCGTGTTCCGAGGCCATATCTGTTATATGCTAGGCTCACAAGTTTAACTCGAGTATTTCGAGCAACTGTTTTGCAACTGCTGTATTTGAACGTAGAGCCTATCACACCCGATCATCACGGTGTCTCAAAGACGAAGAACTTTCGCAACGGTGCATACGTGGAGAACACTTTGATAATTTGTGAGAGATCATCTTATAATGCTACCGCCAATCAAAGCAAGATAAGATGCATAAAGGATAAACATCACATGCAATCAATATAAGTGATATGATATGGTCATCATCATCTTGTGCTTGTGATTCCATCGCCAAGCAACGCCATGATCACCATCGCCACCGCCGACACCTTGATCTCCATCGTAGCATCGTTGTCGCCTCGCCAACTATTGCTTCTACGACTATCGCTACTTTTAGTGATAAAGTAAAGCAATTACATGGCGCTTGCATTTCATACAATAAAGCGACAACCATATGGTTTCGCCACCCGATAACTCGTTTACAAAACATGATCATCTCATACAATAAAATATAGCATCACGCCCTTGACCATATCACATCACAACATGCCCGCAAAAACAAGTTAGACGCCTCTACTTTGTTGTTGCAAGTTTTACGTGGCTGCTACGGGCTGAGCAAGAACCGTTTACCACGATCAAAACCACAACGAATTCAAATAGACTCGCTTAACCTCTCAAGGACCGAGCGAGCCATACTCGATTCAACTAAAGTGAGAGAGACAGACACCCGCCGGTCACCTTTAAGCAACGAGTGCTCGAGCGGTGAAACCAGCTCGGAAGCGCACGCAGAATGTCGGTCCGGCCGCTCATCTCGTATCACCCTGAACCAAAGTATGACATTCGGTAGGCAGTATGACTTGTATCGCCCACAACTCACTTGTGTTCTACTCGGCACATGACATCAACGCATAAAACCAGGCTCGATGCCACGCTAGGAACGAGTAATTTCAAATAATTTCCTACGATCACGCAAGACCATGGTGATGGCATAGCAACGAGGGAGAGGTCCGCCCACGCACTCGTGAGACCGAAGCGGAAGCGATAACAACGCTGTTGATGTAGTCGACGCCTTCACGATCCGACCGATCCAAGCACCGAACGACGGCACCTCCGAAGTTCTGCACACATTCAGCTCGATGACGATCCCTGACCATCCAAAGAAAGTGTCGGGATGAGTTCCACAAGCACGGCAGGACGATGTTGATGCTCCACGACGAGGGCTTCCTTAAGCTCCGCGACGATATGACTTCTCCGCCAGTCAGCCTAAGCCCGCGACGATATGACCGTGGAATATGGTGGAAGGGGCACCCGGACACGGCTAAGGAAAGATCCGAGATCAACTTGTGTGTCATGGGGTGCCCCCGCCTCAGATATAAAGGAGCAAGGAGGGTGCGGCCGCCCTAGAGAGGCGCTGGAGGAGTCCTACTCCCACCGAGTAGGACCCCCTCTCTCCTAGTTGGACTAGGACTTGGGAAGGGGGAGGAAGGTGCGTCCTCCCCAGTCCACCGGACTAGGCCATGGGGCGCCGGCCTGCCCTAGGCAGCCCTCTCTTCGCAGGCCCAATAAGGCCCAATACTTCCCCCGGCGAATTCTTAACTCTCCTGCACCAAAATACCCAATCATTCGAACCTTCCAACTAATATAGTCGCCAATATATCGATCTTTACGCCTCGACCATTTCGATGATGTCCCCGATCTCATCCGGACTAACTCCTTCGTACATCAAAACTCATAAACTCATAATATAACCGCCATCAAACCTTGTTGCAAGGACCCACGGGTTCGAGAACTATGTAGACATGACCTAGAACTATTCCTCAATAACCAATAGCGGAACCTATATTTGGTTCCTACATATTCTACAAGATCTTTATCTCAAACCGATAACAACATACGTTGTTCCCTTTGTCTCGATAAATTTTTGCCCAGATTCGATCGCGTATCCAATACCTAGTTCAATCTCACATCGCAAGTCTCTTTACTCGTCGAATACATCATCTCCAACTAACTTATTAGTTGCAATGTTGCAAGGCTTATGGATGTATTACCGAGGGCCCAGATACCTTCCCCAATCGGAGTGACAAAACCTAATCTCAAATACGCCAACCCAACATGTACCTTTGGAGACACCTGTAGTACCCTTTATAATCACCCAGTAGGACGCTTGGTAGTACCAAAGTGTTCCTCCGTAAACGGAGTTGCATAATCTCATAGTTATAGGAACATGTATGGGTCATGAAGAAAGCATTAACATACTAAACATGTTTAAGCTAACGGAATGGGTCATGTCAATCAGATCATTCTCCTAATGATGTGATCCCTTAATCAAATGACAACTCATGGGTTAGGAAACATAACCATCTTCATTAACGAGCTAGTCAAGTAGAGGCATACTAGTGACACTGCTTGTCTATGTATTCACACATGTATTAGTTTCCGTTATACAATTCTAGCATGAATAATAAACATTTATCATGAAATAAGGAAATAAATAATAACTTTATTATTGCCTCTAGGCATATTTCCTTCACACGACGCTTACTTGAACCGATAGTATATACCGGGAAGGCAGAAGAATGTTACCGGGCCATCGCGATTTCTTCCACCAACCATCAATGTCAAAGAAAGGCAAGCATTTCAAAGGCAGGCGATCACCGAAGAAGCCCGCCATGCCACGTGATCACGCATTTGCTATGGTAAATTATTTACACGTAATCTTTGGAAAGGGTCCCGCGGACTAGTTTTCCAATGACGCCGACAATCACGCACCCATGTGGAAGAAGAAATCTATATTTTGGGACCACCTACCGAAAGATTAGAGGTCCGCCCGACGACGTGATGCACGGAAAGAAGCTTTGGTGAACCTGCTAGGCTTTTGCGTAGGGAAGACAAAGATACACCGAGGCACGGAGGACCGAACGCCAAAAAAAAAGAGGGCATGCCTCCGCAAAATGAAGGTCCCGCCACCACGCCTTATGAAAGAAGAGAAAGAAATCTTTTTGAATGCCTGCCAAGATGAAGGTCCCGACGGGCTTTTCGTCAATATAAAGGAATAAAAATATCCGTTAAAAAATTCCGAACCTAAAGTCTCGGATGCCACGTGATTATGACGCAATCGCTTTGCATTGAGGGGCCACCAAAAACGTCCGATTAGCCATTGTGAAGCTATATGGCATTCCTCAATGCAATATCTCAAGGTTTTAAATCGATCAACGCTAAGGAGTGATGTGGAATGTCTTGTCGGGCCGAATGGTGTTCCCCCACCTTCTTCAATATCATGACGCACGCCCTAGTTCATCTAGTCGAAGATTTCCTGGGGCCCGATTTCTACACAATATGTACCCTTTGAGAGGTTCATGGGAGTCCTAAAGAAATATGTTCAGAATCGCTTAGGCCGAAGGAAGCATCTCCATGGGCCATCAAACAGGATGTCATCGGGTTTGTGTTGACTTCATTCCGCCTTAAGAAGATAGGTCTCCAAATCGCGGATGAGGGGAGACTGATCGAAAAGGCACGCTTGGAAGGGACTCAATAATATGCAGGATGGATATTTGGTCTCAAACACACACGCCTACTAATCTACCTGGTGACCCCGATGTCGATGAACACAAGAAAGCGCCCAAACACCCGGAGCAAGGCGACCTATGGATTACATGTGAACACATCAGACTTTCAAGCTTGGTTGGAAACACGCCGAGGTGACATCACTGTTTGTGATGAGTTGTACTTGTTGTCCAGGGACCATCTTCGACTGAATGATTTGGAAAGGATAAGATAAATGGGAATACATTTTACATGATCGACCAAGATCAAAAGAGCACAACAAAACAGGTGTCCGCTTTGATGCAAGAACCAGGGAAAGGACACATTTATGGTTACATAAAGACATATGGGAACTTGACTACATAGTAGATTTTAAGGTCCCTTTTTAATGCAAGGGGCAATCTGCCAGAGGGGGTGCTGTAGACCCACAAGACGGAATGACAACAAAGGATCTGAAAAATCTTGGGTACACCGACGAACTGCTCGTCTCTAGCCAATGATGTGGCATAGGTTATCTATGTGAAGGACATGTCTACGCATCGAGGAAAAGAAAAGATAGGAAGTAATACATCATATGATGAGCCAAAGCCCACATAGTTCTTTTGTGAAAAAGGGACATCCGGGAGTGGAGGGCAAGAGAATGTCTCAAGAGTATGAAAAGTTTCATGAAATTCTCCTTCAAAGTCAAGGCTGACCCAAGCATCCCGATAAACGATGAAGATTATCCATGGTTACCGAATAAGAAATGACACAAGCTAAGAAAAAATGAAGACTTTACCCAATATTATGATGATACCATGCCAACTTTGTAACACAAGTATGATACCATTGTCCGCTTTTACATGCACATGCTATGCCAACTTTTCATAGAAAAATAAGTATTTTGTTGGTAGAAACAAAATAAAATAAATAAAGCAACAAAGAAAAAAAAGTGCAAATTTGAAAACTAATGGCACTAATAAAAGTTTATATTTTTTTCTAAAACTAAAAGTAAAAGAATTAAAAATAAAGCAAAAACCAAAAGAAAATAAAAATGCGAAAACAAAACAAAAAAACTAGAAAAAATAAAATAAATAATAAGTATTTTGTTGTAAGTAAAACAAAATAAAATAAATAAAGCAACAAAAAAAAAAAAAAGTGTTTTCAAATTTGAAAACTAATGGCACTAAGAAAGTTTATATTTTTTCTAAAACTAAAACCAAAAGAATTAAAAATAAAGCAAAAAAACCAAAAAAAATAAATAATGCGAAAACAAAACAAAAAACTAGAAAAAATAAAATAAACAATAAGTATTTTGTTGTAATTAGAAACAAAATAAAATAAATAAAGCAACAAAGAAAAAAAAAAAGTTTTTCAAATTTGAAAACTAATGGCACTAATGAAAGTTTATAATTTTTCTAAAACTAAAAGCAAAAATAAAAAAAAAAAAGCAAAAACCAAAAGAAAAGTAAACCAAAACCAAAGTAAACTAAATAAAGCAACAAATAAAATAAAAAACAAAAAGTGCCACCCACCCCCCACGGCCCGAATACGATAGGAACCCTACCTTGGGCGGATTCGGCCCGGGAGGCCCAAAGAGGCCCACGCAATATTGCATGTTTAGGCCCGAAGTCAGAGAGGAGCCAGGGAAGGCGACCGCACCTTATAAACCCGGCCCTCTCAACTAGCGAGGGACTAAACATTTGGCGCCAAAGAAGGTTTTGGTCCAGGGTGGCACCAATCGAGATATGCACTTTTTAGTTTTTGCCACCAACCAGACCAAAGGCCGCGTTGGTCCCGGGCACCAACCGAGACTAGAGGCATTAGTCCGTTGGTGCTACAAACCGACTAATGTTTGCTATATATACAACACTTAGGAAAATTTGACAACAATCGCCGCTTTCGCCCGCCCCGACGACGCCGAGCTCATCGACGCCCCAGTTGCCAGACGACCCGTTCCCTTGCCCCGGCCGGCCTTCCGTTCCCAGACGCCTCTCACCTCGCCGCCCGTCACCCCTGCGCCATCGCTGCCCTTCACCCCTCCCCCCCACCCCCTTACCGCCGTTTCCCCGGGCCACGCCTGCCCTCGCCGTGCCGCCGACGCCCCCTCCCCTTTCCCCCCGTCCCAGAGCCGCCACCCCGAGGCTCATATTTTTGTTCATTATTTTTTTTCGATATATAATGTATATATGTATGGGTAGCTATATGATGAATGGATGTGGCTATGTATGTATGAATATAATGTTCATAGCATTTTTTGTTTATATATATTTTTTTATATGTATTAATTTTTTATTTAGGTTGTTAGTAGATATTGATTTTAGGTTAGTGCATTTTAATTAGGTTAGTGTAGAGGAAAATTAAAATAAGGAAAAGGAAGAAAAGAGGAAGAAGGAAGAAGGAAGAAGAAGAAGAAAAGAAGGAGAGGAAAAGGAAAATCAAGAGAAAGAAGGAGAAGAAGAAGGAGAAGAAGAAGAGGAGAAGAAGAAAAAGAGGAGAAGAAGAAGGAAAGAGGAGCTTTCTTTTTTTTCTCCTCTTTTTTTTCCGAGGGTGTCGAGGGTGTCGAGGATCGCCGAGGGGTCGAGGGCGGGAACTAGGGTAGAGGGTCGAGGGTCAAGGGGTCAAGGGTCGAGGGTTTCGGGCGAGGGTTCGAGGGTTCTATAGGGCGAGGGATCGAGGTCAAGGGTTCCGGTCGCCTAGGGCGAGGTTCCGGTCGCCGAGGGTTCGAGGGGTCGAGGATCGCCGAGGGTCGAGAGGGTTTCAGTGTCAAAGATTGAAGAATTATTTTACTTGCCAAAAGAATGATGGTATGAAGTTCTCCAAAGTTTTTCTGGAGTCCCGGATAGATATTTTCTTTTTTAATTTCAGCAAAGGCCTTCCAAATAACGATATTCGTGGTTTTGCGAACTTTGTACCAAAAAGCTAATTATCCTATTCGACCCGCCCAAAATAACTTTGAGAGCTTCGACATCATGCACCTATTACTCTTAATGATGAAGACATGGTTTTGTTGAACTTGACACTAGGCACCCTCGCATCCTCCACCCTTGACCCCGGGAAGAAGAGGAAAAGAAGAAAGAAGAAGAAGAAAGAATAGAGGAGTTCTTCTCCATTCTTTCTTGTCCCTTTTTTCTTCTTCTTCCTCTTTTTTTAGAACGAGGGTCGCCGAGGTCGCCGAGCGGTAGAGGAAACCCTAATTAAATAACAAGTATCGCGGTGTGAGCATGTGGTTGGATGGACATACATTCCACGCCCACGTGACGCGGGCCGATGCCCACGCCACTTGTGGGACATAGATGTAGTGTCGCGTTGTTGTTGTCGATATACCCCCCGATAGCTTCAACACGTAAATTACCCCCTCCTTGAAGCGCTCGAGGCCACCCCTAACCCTTGAAGCGGTTTGGGCAACCCA
Source organism: Aegilops longissima (assembly GCA_021605205.1). Classification (NCBI taxonomy): domain Eukaryota; kingdom Viridiplantae; phylum Streptophyta; class Magnoliopsida; order Poales; family Poaceae; genus Aegilops; species Aegilops longissima. The sequence goes on along the minus strand of JAHIAM010020907.1, from coordinate 4,883 downwards.
AACCCTAGAGAAGCCGAGGCCACTAATTAATATGATTCCTTATTGTGATTAGCTAGCTAGTTCTACGCTTGCCACTAATATATCCATATCCGCATGTTTGAATAATAATTGCCATGTTGTAAATATTTGTAGAAACTATGGACACCCCCGAGACGGCTAACAAGAAGCGTTGTTGAGGGACATAATCGCAGAGGAAGTGATGCCTCACTGTTGATGTTTCTCAACGACACCATGGTCCGGAAGGAGAGGATGAAGAAGGGGGATATGATTATGATGGCTTGGGACCCAATGCCTGGAAGAAGGAGAGGGTGAAGAAGTAGACGCTTCCGTGATCACCGAACCGAGTCCCACTATATATATTAGTTGCTGGGACTAGCTAATTGATGCATTCATTGTTTTGGTATTAACATAAATTAACCTCGCCTTTTTCCTTTTTCTAGCCCTCCCGGAAAAGCACAACCGTAAAGAGACGAGGCCCAAGAAAAGTTGAGCTCGGATGAAAGGTTTGAGATCATAGAAATCGCCGACGGCCAACCGATTGAACCCATCCGACAAAGAAGGCATTTGTTGAGTGCGGGGGTTAGGGACAAGATCCCATCAGCATCCAGAATGGTATGTTTAAGAACGAAGAGCCCGAGGTGTCTTATGTCAATGATCCAAAATGATCTTGGACCGAGCAAGTCAAATTTCACCCTACCGCCAGAGGATGATCCGGAGAAGCCGTTATAGAGCCATTAATCAAGTCTTTTGCTCTTAAGAAGATGGCGACCTATTCAGAATTGGAAGAAAGACCTGAATAAGTTTGTCAATAAAAAGAGACACCAGAATTCAAGGCAAATATGAGAAGATCGAGATGATCGCCCCATTTTGGGCCCACAGACATCGGAAAAGAGTAAAAAGATGTCGGCAAAAAAAAAAAATGGCAAGAAGAAGCTTCACCATCGCACGGGGTCGGGTTACTACAGTCCCTAATGGGCCAAGGCTGAGAATGATCCTTGATAAAGGGATCGAACCGAGACAATGAATGCCGACCTGTTGACTTGGTTCTTCGGGGCAGGAACCTTGACCTCAGACGTGGAAGTGCATTTGGACGAACGATCAATTGACATACCAAATAAGAGGCTAAAGCAATATATCCAAAAGACAACAAGGAAGTTCGCTTCGCATGGAGAAGGAAGCTCAAATGGCCTCAACTCGAGCACCGGAAACGAGGCACGCCAGCCGTCGTGGAAGGCTGGATTTTTCCAGGGGTTAAAAACCCATGAGAGGAGGAAGAAACCGAGCAGCAAATGCAGCGCCAAAAGGGTAATGGGGCTAGAGGAACGATAAGAAGAATGGATCAAACGACCGCCAAGCTTCCCCGGTTACCCGCATTCCGGAGAAGCAGCGGGTTCCACCGAGCTGCTTTAGCGGAATGCCTTGACGGCCTCGCCAGCCTATCCCGTGGATGCTATCACGAGTCTCAACATTGCCACCTTATGGCGAATGGAGCAATTTGAAGGTCAAGGCGGTTGTTGGCTCTGATCCTACTAAACCCGACTCAACTTTTCACCGCCGATTCTAGAAGGATATGCTAAGGTGATGGTGGATGAAATAACGAGGGATTTGAGGACCTCCGCTTGACCACCCTACCGGTGAAGGGGAGTATCGGCGGGTTCGCCAAGACTCCATGCCTATGGTGGGCCATCAACCTTCCGAATCCGCCCGCCCCCTCCTCCGGCGAGTCAGGCACTCCGCCTCCACCGCCCCCCGAGTGACGCCGGGCACTGACTGCCCTTCTTCGGCGAGGGCGGCATCCCCTTTCCGTGCCGGGGCGCCGAGCAGCCAGCCACCTCCTTCCCTCCCCGCAAGGGGAAAGACCCGCCGCCCCCGCCTTCCCGGCGAGTCCTTTTCCTCCGCTTGAAGGAAAGAAGAATCCGCCCCGCTCCGGCGCCTAGCAAACAACCAAAGGCGGGGAGATAGATTCGTCCCTTCAAGAATCCAGAAGTTACCGGACGGAGGACCGAGGAGGAAAACGAAGATCGCGCAACGGTGATGACTGGTTTGAAGGGTTGAAAGCAAAGAGACATCCACCCCGGAGGAGAAGGTAGATCCGTGAAAGCGGGCGATCGCTGCCCCGAAAAACCACCCAAGTCTCCGGCGAAAGGCAACTATGAGCGCATTATTGAAAGGCATTTGCCAAGCGGAGAGGTCGGGAAGTACTAAAAGGATCAAAGAATGAAAGAACGACGAGCTGGGAAACAAATTGCCCAGGTCGGCGAAAAGCCAATCGTGCCCCGCCAAGGGTCGAACATCCCGATCCGAGGATGGTGCCTTTATGGCAACCTGATTACCCCCACGATGTACATTATGATTTTTGGAGGTGGAATACAAAGATACGAAAGTACGGAAGCCTCCAAAGATGAAAGTTCTCTATCAACGATGATGCGATTGCATGATTGGTACATGAAAACCGCAAAGTCCGGGGGAGGAGTACTTTGTATTGAGAAAAGGAGCATGACCTCTGGAATTGAACTGCTGTATTCCATTTGAGGAGTTCTATCGTTTTCAATCAATTCCCATAAAGCAACGGTCACCGCATCGCGTAAGTAGTACTATCATTAAGTCTCTATATAACTCGATCTTTCATTGCATGTATTTATAATTATCCTCACTATATTATGCAGATTGAAGATCGCCAATTGAAGAAAAGACAAGTGGGTTCCATTGGGTTCATTAACATATCTCATAGATGCAACCGAGGTTGAATTTAATGCCAAAATACCGAGGCCAACTTTACAATCGTTGGTAAAAAAATGAACACAAGGATATAATACCTTTCCTTACAACTTCTAGTGAGTTTAGCTTGTGGATATTCGGTTTCCTTATTAGTCCAAATTTATAGTAATGTAATATTGATGAGTTATGCATGGCGCAGGTACCACTATATTCTCCTAGAGATTGCTTGAGCAGGAGTAGTAATGCTTAGACTCCAAACAAAAGATCCCAAGGAGTATGCGACATGACTGAAATGCTCGAGAAGTAAGTTAAAATCATTATCCACCATATTAGCAACTTTGTTCATTTTCGATATCAAGTAATTGTTTTTTTGGGGGGTTTGGAGAAAATTCACCAAAAAGCTCCGGACTGCCAAGAAGCTGCAATTTAGACACCAAAGTAAGTACTATAGTAGCATATTCCACGATCTCCTAGTGATTCGCTTGTTTCATAAATACCATTTAACATGCTTGCTAATTATCGTTTGATTGACCTCTATTTCTTGTAAAGTGGTTGAGGAACAAGGATGATTTTGGATACGATTATGATTCCATCCGCCACACATGTGAGCGGGCTACCCGACAAACAATAAGAAGTGGAAATAAAATATTCACAATTTTATTTTATTACCATCATTTGTGTTGAGTTTCATTCATTCATATATATGTATACCCCTTTTTAAAATTAGATGTTTAATGGGATGAACTACTAGCACCGATCTCCCGCAGCAATTCAAGAGAAATTACATTCTTTCTTAACCACGTGATCACCGAAGATGGAGAATACTATGTGGACCACGCGTCCGTATGTTAGGAGATTATTTCTAAAAGATAATTATTTATATGTAGCGGTAGTCGGATAGATATACGAGAACTTGTTGTTACCAATCTCGAGAAGGAGAGGTGGTCGATATCACTTCCTCCCATGCAATATGTTCATGAATCTTCTTTCTGCTTGCTTACTAGCTAGCTAGCATGTCAGCTAGTCCTCTTACTTATAGTACGAGGCCGACCAAGCACCAAAAAGAGAGGACACTTTCTTATTAATTAGCTAGCTAACACAATATATGAAACACCAAATTAACACCCCAAAACCCCCAACCCCCTTAAAAAAAAAAAACCCCCCAGTAAATGTCGACGTTGGGATGTATTGGTCCCTTGGGCCACCAACGACCATATTCTCCCCGCCTCCAAACAAAGTTAAAGGATCATCCCGTGATTGAACCGACAAAGGGCCGAGATTATATCACCCTTTAGTCCTGTCATGAACCGACTAAAGGCCCTCACCAACCGGGTCAATAAGCCCTTTCTACTAGTTTAAGTTTCGTGTGGTTGAATGACAACTCAGCCCAATACTTGAGAATATTCTTTGGCCCCTGTGTCAATCAACAAATTTGGGTTGAATACTACCCCGAAAACTGCTAGATCCCATACTTGTGGGTTATCAAGACCTTTTTCGCCGGGGGAGCATAGCTCATTCTTTGAGTCACTTGGGATTTATATCCTGGACACTATGAAGAACTTGAAAGACGCTAAGACAACAATTTATCCCTCAACACGGGGGAGGTAAGGAACGCCATTTAGCTCGACTTGATTCAACTTCTTATAAGTAAGCTAGCACACCTAAACCCGCTTCGCTATTCGCTGAATGTCGATGTTATTGATGATGCCATCATGCATGATACCTATGATGAAACTACTTTATGCTTGATACTACCGCCTTTGGTGAATTTCTAGATGAACAAATTTCTAGGTCTAGAGAAAGAGAAATTATTGAAAATGAACACGATGATGTTAGTGATGAAAAATAGGGCCTTATTCCCGAGGGTTATCTTTTAATGCAATCTACAAGCTATTCTTGCTTGCCGATAGTCTTGAGCGGAGGTTGCTAGTTAAATGGAGTAAAGAATCTTTTAGAGGTAGGATGAGACCCACCGCTTTTGCTACTTCACCTATCCTTGTTCCCGATCAGGAATTATGATTTTCCCTGATCCGTATATAATTAATTTGGTTGAATCGATCCTTTTTATGGCTATGAATCAAACCTAGGCACATCTTTAAGTTAGATGATATAGCTGCCCTGTTACTAATAATGAGAGATCGGTACCTTTATTTACTCAAAATATT
>JAHIAM010020906.1:0-34638 GCA_021605205.1 Aegilops longissima | reverse complement strand
ACAAAGTCTTCCTAATGTCCAAAATGTCTTCATCTGTAATTGACCATTCCAAACACCATCCTCCCGGCAATAATAGGTCTTGGTTTTGTAGCATAAAGAATCCACAATCATGCACGTAAACAAAGGAAAAATCAAAAAATGGTACAACACAAAATCCAAAAATACGGAACAACATCCTCCGCAAAAAAACCCAGCAAAATCATTAAAACGGATACTCACGTGTTTTTCCTCGAGGCACCCCAAAACTCTGGGAATGATCAAACCCACGAAACCTTGGGACCTGGGGACCCGAGTCCTTTGGTTCGGGGGGAATTCCTGAAGGGCGGGTCGGCGATGCCACGATTTACCCGGCGGACTCTCGGAGATAATACTCCCTGCTGCTTGGTTCATTATTTGTGTTTTGCTAGGGGCGATGAGGCTAAAAACCTAACCGAGTGAGTGTGGTTTGAGTGGTTGAATGGAGCGGGCGAACCCTTTCCGTTGCACTTGGGCCTCCTTTTAAGGCTCAAGGGTCACCAAACATGGCACGTAGATGAGGGGTACAAATGGAAAAAGGTGGTTTTTACCGACTTTCATTTCGTGCATATACCCTAACTCGTGACGAGGACAAGATCAATAAATGCCCGTCCTGTCGCCCTAAGCGCAGGGACCGTCAAGTGCACCACCGTTTGCCACGGTGGTAATCCCCCTGCCCGTCCCCTGGTTGCCTCTTGAACCTGCGCGGAATGGCCCCATGGCGACACGTTGGTGGATGGCTGGGCCGGAGATGAAGAAGGGTTACCCTGGCAAACAGCCTTTGAATCCTTTCCTTTCGGTAACCTTCGCTCCCAAGCCTTCCCAAGCTCCTCTTGCGGGGGGCTTAATACTTTGTTTTGAATGGCTCCAAAGGGCGCGTGGACTTGGCGGTCCCCGACAAACCCGGGGAGTGCTGCCTGCCGTGCGAGTTCGGGATCTGGTACCCTACTCTAGTACGGCGGGAGCCCAGGGCTGGGCCACCGGTGCGGCTGTTGGGGGTTTTCTGCGACAGCCCTAAAAACGCCGTTACTGCTCCGGACCCCCACGTCTCCCACAAACCGGCCCGAGCGTGGGTCGTGGGAGAGATCATGGGGCCTTCTTTAATTGGGAAAAGGGGCGCCGCCCCTCTCCTCCTTATAAGCGGGGAAGCACGGGCCCCATTGCTTTGTCAATCAAAAACCACGCCGCTCCCCTTCTTCTCAAATCTGAAGGGCGGCGCCCGCCCCCCTTCCCCCCCATGCCCGGACCCCACCACCTCCACCATGGCTCGGCCGACAAGGGAAAAGGGTGAAGTCGGCCGGGCGCAGCGGCTCCGGCGCAAAGGCGGGCCTCTTGACCCCAGCTCGGCGCAAAGGAGCTGCGGGGCGTACTACCTCTTGGCCCAGGCGGATGCCCCGGGGAGGTGATCTCCGCCCGCATCCGAGAAGGTTTCCGTCGGTATCCCTTCTTGGCGCTTTTCTTCGTGGGCTCGCCCACCCTTTTCAATTAATGGATGTCATGAAACCTGGTTTCGCCTCTGATTTCCCCCCACGGTTAATGGCGGTTTGTACCTCTCCCGAGAACTTTGTGAGTCCACCCAAATGTAGCCCTTTTCGCCCTTCTTCCTTGCCCAGGCGATTGGGAGAGCCACTTGCGGAGGATTGCTTGGATCTCCGGGATCCGAAAATTCCTACCCGAAGGAGGCTCGTAGCAAATGGGAAGAGTGGAAGCCGATTGGTGTTGGATTGTAGAGGACCCCGACCTTTCCCCGGTGCCAAACCCCCATAGTTTGGGCCGATTGGAGCAACTTGGCGGGAGGATGCTAGGTTGAAGATAGCCATGACCGGATCTTGCGCCTCGAACTTGGGACTCACCATAAGCGCGACCAGATTTCCCGCCCGCCCATTCCCCTTGCAAGATAGGAGGAGGCCTGGGGTTCAAAACCGCAGATATCATGAGGTTGCTTGGGGCCTCAATTGGAACTTCACGTCTTAGAGTTAGGCGCCATCTCTTGGAGCTGTTCAAGCATGACCACGCCACCCGAATGGTTCATGTTGCCGGGGTCGTTCCTTTCAACAATTCTTCTCTTGACCGCATCCGGCCCATGATGCTTGTCCGATTCCCATGGGATCGTTTCCAACCACAAACCTTAAGGACATCGTGCGGCGGTTCTTGAAACTTGGAAGAGGTGCCGATCCAGCGCCCGGCCGGAGGTTGCTCACCGCGACACCACCGAGCAAGAATGGCGCGTTCCACAAGGTTGGAGGAGGCAGCAGCATGCGGCGCTGGCGTGTTTGGGTTCACGTGGAGGCGGAGAGCGAGGCGGCAAGCCTTGGCGCGAGAGGACTTGCGGCGGGAGGAGCGAACGAGCCGGCCGAGCAGGCCTGCGGCGCCTCCCCTCCACCTGGATAACTGCGGGAGGGCCGCGTGCAAAAGGCGCCTCCGCAAAGGCGGGGAAGCGGCGGGCGGGGCGGGCCAACACCGTCTCGCCCGGCCGCTCCACCGCGACAAGCTGCTTGCCGGGGCGCCTCACGCTCCACAGCAACGGGCGGGGCCTTACGGGACCAGGCTCCCGCACCCGCCAAGCGTCGAGGAGCCCACTCTTCCACTCGTCGCACGGGGGCGGAATCGACTTCTCGCTCTCAGCTCAGGAGGAGGAAGAAGAAGTAAGATCTTATTCTTGTACTTGTAATTCTTCAATTTCTTTGCTTTGTCTTGTATCTGATTTGCTTCATTCGAACCCTTTCCTTTTTAAGCCTGGCTCGGACAACGTCCAGAGGCAAGACTCCGGTGGTCGTCATGAAGGCGATCCCGTGGCGGCAGGCGTCGAGACCCCTTGCGGACCGGAACCTTCCGAGCAGCCCCAGCCTGGCCCAGCGTAAATTGGCTTATTTCTTACGGTTGGGTGTGCATGGGTGCTCCTTCTTCGATATCGACTTGTTGATTTGTGTAGGAAGCGAGCAGCCTCATCGGAGGCCGGAAATCCTCGAAGTTCTCTCTGCTTCCTTCGCGCCAAGGAGAATTCTCCGGCGGGCGCTCTCCGGCAAGGAGGCCTCTCCGACAAGGATGCTTCTCGACAAGGGAGCGCACGATCCTCCGTGGTGGAGCGCGCTGAATCCCATCGCGGTTATCTTCTTGCTTGAAAAATTTCCTTGGGTTCCTTTTCTTACATTCTTCTTTTGAGCGTGCCTTGGATTCTTTCTTTTGATCTTAGATCCATCTCGGAGGCGATGGAGCTGAAGTTCCCGCGAGGAGGCGTGCGGCAACAATGGCAACCCGCCAACATAGGAGGCGGCGCCGATGGGTCCGGCGGGAGGCCGCCAGGCTCTTGGCGCAAAAGGCTGGGGAAGTGCAGGTCTCTTGGACCACAGGCGCGAGGCGCCCGAGCTCGCCGACCGCCGATCCCTCCGCCACGATGCAGCACCAAGCTCGAAGAGCCCGCCGCGCCTATCGAAGGCGGCGGTGTCTTCATCAAGCTTCCATGGGCGTCAAGCTCCAGGCGCGGTCGGTAGAGACCTTGACGAGGCTGCTCGCCTCCGCTGGGCTTCGCTAGTTGCCGCCAAGCAGCGGCGATGGCAGTCGAGGGAAGGCTTCTTGAAGAAGCTGTTGTCGCTCTACAGCGCCGACAAGCTAAGTTGGAGTCGAGGAAGCACTTGTGCGAGGGAGGCTGACATGGAAAGCGAGAAGAGCTCCGGCGCCAACAATGAAACTCTTGGGACATAGCGAAGCGGGAGCAACTCTCCGGGCCCGGCCTTCATCCTTGAGAAGGCGGGTGAAACAACAAAAATCAAATACAAATAAAAAAATTAATATAGGTGGTGAAAACAAGCGGCTAAAAAATACAAATAACTCTAGCAGTTACAAAAAAATTATCAAACAAGTACAAATGAAAAATAATTCATAACGGTCATGTTTTCCCTAAAATAAAGATAAGATAATGGGGCAAGTCATTACGGACTACGCCTCCGCATGGGGCCTTGGCGTCGTGCATACCCTGGCTCGTTCGGCTCGGCCTCGCGCGGCGGTCGCGCTCGTTTAGCGAACGCAGTCTGGTTATTCATTCCCCACCCCACCCCCCCACCCACACCTAAGATAGATAATGGGGCAAAAGTCCATACAAGGAAGATGTCGGTACAACTATGCCCCTCGATGCAGTTCGGTCGTGGGGCAAGTCATATTCCCCACGCACCCACCGTAGATAAGATAATGGGGCAAGTCATGTTCTGGGACTCGCCTCGCATGCGTCTTGGTAACCGCAGCGTAAATAAGCCTACTCGTTCCTGGCTCGGCCTCGCGAGACCCCTCCCCGGCTCGGCCTCGCTATCTTGACGTCTTTCGTTGTGGTAGCGATCTTGTTGTCTATTCCCCACACACACCCACACCCTAAGATAGATAATGGGGCAAAGTCCATACAAGGAAGATGTGTCGGTACAACTATGCCCCTCAGTGCAGTTCGGTGCGTGGGGCAATTCATGTATTTCACGCACCCCACCCCCTAAGATAAGATAATGGGGCAAGTCATGTTACGGACTGCGCCTCCGCATGCGGCGCCTGACGCGCCAGCGTCATGCGCTACCTTCGTTCTGGCTCGGCCTGCGCCGGAGATGGGGAGGGTCGAGGCCCCTCCCCACAGCTCGGCCTCGCGCTAGTGGCAGTGCGCTCGTTTGACGGCGGTGCGATGGTTATTCTATTCCCCCCACCCGGCCTTCCCACTAAGATAGATAATGGGGCAAAGTCCATACAAAGGAAGATGTGTACAACTTCATGCCCCTCGAGTGCGGTTGGTGCGTGGGCAAGTCATGTTTCCCCCGCACCCACACCCCTAAGATAAGATAATGGGGCAAGTCATATTCGGACTCGCCTCCGCATGCGGCCCGCTGACGCGGCAGCGTCGTCGCTGCTGACTTCGTTCTGGCTCGGCCTCCTCACGGGATGGGGAGGGGGTCGACCCCCTCCCGGCTGGCCTCGTGCTAGCGGCGATCGCGCTCGTTTGACAGGTGTTGTCTGGTTATTCATTCCCCACCGCACCCACACCCTAAGATAGATAATGGGGCAAAGTCCATACAAGGAAGATGTGTTGTATATGCCCCGATGCGGTTTGGTGCGTGGGGCAGTCATATTTCCCCACGCACCCACACCCCCTAAGATAAGATAATGGGGCAAGTCATATTCGGACTGCGCCTCCGCATGCGACGCCTTGGCGCGCCGCGTCGTCGCTGCTACAACTTCGTTCTGGCTCGGCCTCGCCGGATGGGGAGGGTCCCCCCTCCGGCTCCGACCTCGCCTAACGGCGATGCGCTCATTGACGGTAGCGCGATCTGTTATTCTGTTCCCCCCCCGCACCCACACCTAAGATAGCTAATGGGGCAAGTCATGTTACGGACTCGCCTCCGCATGCGGCCGCTTGACACGCAGCGTCGTCGCTTGCTACTGACTCGTTCTGGCTCGGCCTCGCCGGAGATGGGGGAGGGGTCTGACCCCTCCCCCAATCCTCGAGTTGCCCGTGGCGGCCCGTAGTCCGCCCGTTTTGGACCAACAATCATGAGGAGCACTGGCCGGGTTGTAGATTAAGTGTCCTCGGGTGCTGGGTCCCTATGCAAGTTTTAGTTATTATTAGGCAAATGGTAAAACCAATGTTGGGTCTTCTTTGGAAGAGTTTTATTCAAAAGAACTGTCAAGGGGCCCAAACCCCAAGTATTAGGAGCGTAAAATCAAGGAACATAACACCGTTATGGCCGGAAACTAGAGGCGGCAGGTGGAAGAAAACATCGGGCAAAGGCGAACCTTCCACCCTTTACCAAGTATATAGATGCATTAATTAAATAAGATATTTTGATATCTCAAGATATCCATGATATCCATGTCCCAACATGGAACAACTTTTGTAAGTGCACGCAACTAACGCTATAAAGAGTCTTGAGCAAAGCGGTAACATAGAACCTTAATGGTTTCTTTGGGATGGTGGAAAAGGTTAGAGGCTAACATGGCAAATTGGGAGGCTTAATAAACAAGTGGTAGGTGGGCACGACATAGCAATAGCATTGAGACAACTAGCAAAGCAAAGATAGTAGTGCTATCAAAGGTAGCGGTCATCTTGCCGAAATCCGCTATGAAAGACTGAATCCATGAAGTGAGAAAGAGGCGTAGTTGATCGAATCCTCACAACGCAACATATCGAGAACTATCAAGGAGAAGTGCCACGGAAAAGCAAACAACATGGTAAACCAACAAGCATAAACATGGCATGATGCACAACCAAGTATGATGCATATCGGTTTAATAATTCATGGCCCCGACAAAGTGCAACAAACAATACTACAATTTCGGTGAAGCTCAATATGCAACAGTTGCATATTGACCGAACACCACATTCAAATATTTAGTTATCTCTCATTTATGTACTCAACAATATTAAATGTTGGTTAACATGGCAAGAGGTGAAGTATAATCAAACTACATATTTAGGCAAGTGTAAATGAGGCGAATAACAAACAACAATTCGGAAAGTCCCCATATGCAATTTTGAATTTGGTACTGTTCTAACCTATACACAATTTATAGTTTTAAACATGCAAAGTAAGTGCACCATGTTAATCTATGCAATATCCTACACCTTTTACATACTTAAACATTTAAACATGCATGAAAGTTGGAAATAAAATCATTTTAAACATTCTACACCAATTTTATTTAATTAGAACTCTGGTTGCTTAGTTATGAAATAAACCGTTTTAACAAGTCATTTATGCAAATAAAATCAAACAACACATTTAAAATTTTAAACATGCATGAAAGTTGGAAATTATTAAACTAGATGAAATTATAAGCATTTATACAAAAGCATTTTAATCCGATGCACGTTTGTGAATTATTAATGCATGAACATGGAGGTTTTCTGCAAATATGTAAAATCTGGGATTGATTATCGTCTAGAAAAAAAAACACTATCTGGGCCGAATCTGGCTATGGCCAAACAAGCGAGCACTGGGGCAGCTCACCTCTGGGCTCGGCCCAGTCGGTGGAGGTGGGAGCTAGGCATGAGGCTGCGGCTAGGCTCTTGTGGCCAGCATGGCAGTCTTTTCCATGAGTAGGCGTGAGACGGCATGCTACCGTTGTAGAGAGCGAGAGGCCGCCATGGCGAGAGCAGCGTGGCGGCAGAACTTAGGCGTGAATGCTCACCGGCAAGTCGCGACCTGAGGCGGTTGGCTGGCGTAGATGGATGGCGTCGTCTTGTGATCACCGTCTTGGCGAAGGATCGAACAGGAAAACACTCATTCGTCTCATACGTGAGGAAGCGGCAGCGAAGTTGAGCAGGAGCGAAGATGAGGGCGGCAGTGTGGGCGAGGCGGATCAAAACGCGATGCTCAACGGCGGCGGAGATCACTTCGACCTCCGCTTCGGTGGTGCAGCCAGGAAGAACAGCGACAACGCGATCGAGCAGCAGCAAGAAAAACAAGCGGAGAAAGGACACGGTGCGGAGGACCTGCAGGTCGGGCGCGGCCAGTGGGATCGCTTTTGGCGGCGAAGCGGCGATAGAGGATCAGGTGGTCATCAGCGAAACCGGTCGTCGGCTGACGGCGAGGAAACCTTGAACAGCGGTCGGGGTCAGAGATCGAGCTCCTCTCGATGCGTTAGCGACGCGGTGGAATCGGGAAGAAGGTGAAGGCCTAGCTGGGAGGAGATCGAAGGAGGCAAGCTGTTGCTGGGTGCTGATTGGATGGATGGATCGGGCGGAGGGAAGGTGGTTGGGTGGAGAGATCGGGAGGATCGAGGAAGAAGGAGGTTGGTCGGGTGGCTCGAATGGATCGGGCAAGATCACGAGGATGGAGGAGAGCGATGGGCGGCGGAGGATTTGATGGATGGGACAGCTAGAGCTACGGTTTGTGCAAATATATATATATATATATATATATATATATATATATATATATATATATATATATATATATATATATATATATATATATATATAGTATGTCAAGGTGGGACTATTTGGTCCCTCCGATCGAATCGAGCGGCCAGAAAAATAGACTAGGAGAGTCCAACAAATAGCAGAAGATATTTTAGGATGTTTGAGAGATAATCGGACCCATCGATGCGACAACCCGGATCGGGTTCGGGCAGTTTTGAGCCCCAAAGTGCGAGCAATGTCGAGAGAGACTCGGCTTAGGCAGAGAGGAACAAAGATCCGGGTTGCAAGTGGTCGAGAAGGTCAGCGAGACAAGCGAGGCGGCACTACCATATGCAAGTTTTGAAAAAATGGCGACAGCGAGTGCGATGCAATGCGAATGATGGGATGATGAAATGCAACAAGCAAATAACTAACACAGCCGACCACGCATAAAACATGGAAGGCATGCGGGCGTCGGTCTCGGGTCGTCCGATGGTCAAGCTCCTAGATCTCTTGACCCTTTAATTAGAATCTTTCAGTTGTGGCGTTGTTGCGGACATGCATTCCATTGTCACACTTGAGTTCTAAAAATCACTGTTTATATCTTTGGCCTCAGTGTAGAGCGTGTATCCATTGATATCGTATGCCTTATAGGTCGCGAGGTTGGTAGGCAGAATGCTAGGCGTATATAGCAATCCATCCTTAGAGCCTTCTTCGAGGATTAGCAGAACATGCTCTTTGAACCAAGGTAGGAAAGTGGGTTGTGCTCTCTAATAACCGGCGTTAAGTCTTGCATAGCCCCGGTCATGGTACTTCTTTGCGATGGTTTCTTTGTGAAGTGTCATGAAAGGTTCTACGTCTAGGTGATGTAGCACTACTAAGTTTGCTATGTCAAAGTCGTTGCTTGATCCGGTGGTCCACATGCAGTTCCCTCGGTCATTGGTGTGACCTTCTCCTCCGAGCCTCCCAAGGTGCTTGTGAGGAAAGCAAACCAACAGGGTCTTCGCCATATAGATAATTCTCAGAAGAGATGCACTCTTGAGTCAGATAGCCACGGATGATGCTTCCATCCGACGAGACATATTCAGACGAATTCTTAGATGACCCCATTCATCCTCTCGAGCGGCATCATCTTTGTGCGGGAATGTCGACCCGAGCTCTATGATGTCATCCACAATGTGGACACAGATGCACCATGACATCAAAAGAGCAGCGGGTGGGAAGTACATCTCAAGCTCATTTAGTATCTGTGATCTCTTCACCTAGCCGGACTGCTTCACACTAATCGACTTCGAGAGATAACGTCAAAAGTTGGGAGAACAATAAGCGTGTCGCGGACGTGCTTGTACATTATCCCTCTAAGGGCAATAGGGGAGTATCTCGTCATCATCACAAGACAGTCATATGACTTCATCCCGCTAGACCTTTTCTTCTTAGTGTCTAGAAATCTGGTTATCTTCCCATAGTAACAGGAACCTTTGATTCGGTAAGGCACTTGAAGAATTGATCGATATCCTTGACTTTAAGGTGAAGCAAGAGGGCAATAATTCTCGGCCTTCTTGTTGACATTTTTGCCTCTGCATGCTTGCAGCAATCCGTCTCCGTTCCGTGTCCTCCAAAAGACTTTTATGGGGCATGTGGAGATCTTCCCTCATTTCAAATCTTCCAAGTCTCTTATTGCCTTGACCCATCCTTGGTCTTCTTTGGCATGTTCATCGATTGCCATAAGCAAGCTCTGAGAACATTCTTCATGATATGCATTTGTTCAAGGCAATGAGGCATGTCGAGTTTGGACCGATACTCAACTCCCAAAAAATAGACCTCGTTCAGCAGCGGCTCCGGCGCTTTTTCAGCATTTCGGCGGGACACTCTTGCAGTTTTCAACAACTCATAGATTTGATGCGACTCCTCTTACATGGAGGTCCTCGATGCTCGACCTCACCATTGAATAGATCCCATGGTTTGGTCATCCTTCTCGAACCATCTTGATGCCCCATGTACATTTTCCTAGACCCACCTTTCGTTAGTTGTAGAAACATTGTATCATGCATGCACCGTGTGCATCCGCAATATTCATGGCACACCGGCTGCGGCGTATCCATAACCGAGATAGCCATGCAGCATCGTCATCGGTGTGGCTCTCATATAGAAATACTTGCCTTTGCCCGGCATCCCATGTCTTTGTCGGTGTTCTCCATAATGTGTCTTACTCCTCTTTGTTAGCGGATATTGATTAAAATTATTTCGGTTGTTTGACCCTTGAATCAGCATGCTCATGTGTACTGACTTCATGCACAACCAGGGGAGTTGTACATCCATACAAACACGACCATGTGCTATGGTTGGGTTACGGTTGCCAGCGGAATCATGCCATCGATAGTCACGCCAAGCGATGTTCCTTGCATCACTGCGAAATATTGATATTCATTGAGCGCTCTCCATTGGCTTGCATCCGTGAGGTGTCTCGGCTTTGGATCATTGCCATTTGGCCTCCACCCTCTCTATGTGCGCGCATGAGCTTTGCTTCCTTAGGATCTATGAAATAACTTCTGAGGCGAAGTGATCGGTAAGTACCATACAACTGCGGGAGATTTCTTTCCGTCCTTCTTGTCGAAGCATTGCACACAGACAGTTGGTTTTCCTCGTGCTCCTTCAATAAATGATGCAATCGTTGATGCATGCATGGTATCTCATGTCGGCGGATCAAGAGGGCACAATCTTCTTGGCCTCATCGACACTAGTGGGACCAGGTTCCCGTGGGAAGAACCTTCTTGAATACTTGAGAAGCTCGCCGAGGCTTGTCGGTCCATTTGTTTTAGCCTTCGTCTTTAGAAGTTCAAGCATGAAACTTAAGCGGGTTACCTCGGGATCGCAACCATCATACAATGGAGTCTTGAGTCTACCTCTTTGCTCTCTGCAAGGCCTCCTCTCTAGAAGCAGCTCTGTCACTACTTGTCTTCTTCGGAGAGCTCGTACTGTAGCGGTCCCTTGCGATTGAACTTAGTAGCGGACGAAGATGGGCGTGTCCGTGTCTTCTCCAGCGCCATTTCGGCCTCTTCTCCGCCGCCATTCGGCCCTTCTACACATTATCGGTCATCTCTTCGTATGGCCCCATGTCATCATTGGCTGCCCGTCGGCGTCATCATCATCTTCTTCTTAACCACGGCGTAGCCATCCATGAAACCGGACATGAGCATGCGGCGCTTCAAGCGACCATCCTTATAGGGTCGAGCCACACTCCTCCTTTGCATCTTCAACATGGGCATAAAATCTTTGTCGGTTATTCTCATACATGTCATACGCCCGATCGCAATCATCTTTCCACCATTGTTCCACTAACCATCAGGATCGTCTCAGGGTAATAATAAGCAAATGATTATAAGCGCATGTATGCATCAAAGTTATACAAAAATCGGCATGACCTTCCTAAAAATAGGACATATAGAGTTTGCCTGAAATTAGCAAAGCGGAAATAAATGACATTTCAGCAAAACATAGGCAACTCATGCCACATGCCAGTTTCCATCATATAACCATGCATACACACACACACACACACACACACACACACACACACACACATTTTCCATTCTTGCAAGAACAAATTTTTACTCACCTATCTCGAGATAGATCGAGCAGGTGATGAGGTTGGTGTAGTCACACACCTAGCTAGTGATCGAAAGTGGACAAAGATTACTTCTTTAAATGGATAGATCTAGTTGGGGAGTTAGAAGGTCACTTCATTAAATGGGTAGATCCACATAGCTAGTTGGGGAAGGATATGGCTCTAACTAGTGGAGGGAGAAAAGTGAGGAAAAGAAAGGGGTTGCATTAATGGATGTGGTGTAGTTAGGGGCATTAAGGAGAGAGAGAGTTGGAGAAAGAGTAATGGGGAGAAGCAAGTGAGGAAGAAGCAAAGTGAGGGAGAGAGGGAGGAAGGGAAAAGTGAAGGGAGAGGAGGGAGGGTGGAAAAGGTGGCGGCGAGCCTTAGCAGCGGCATGGGCGAGCGATGCTAAAACTTAAGTATGGCGGCGGGCTTGCATGCATGCGCTGCTACTAAGTGAACCCCACCATGTGGCATAGTACAACTTTATTTGCAGTGGTGGGTCTGCAACACATGCTACTGCTAACTTTTGCAATAGCGGCGCTTCGATGGACAGCTACTACTATACATACCACAGGTAGCTAAGGGGATCACATAGCGATGGCGTCTTTCATCTGGCGCACTCTTGCTAAAGATATAGCAATAAGCGCTTGTGTAACCCACACTACTATAAAGTAGAAGTAGCATGTTCCGCAGTCGGCTCTGATAAGCCTCCACCTATAAGGTTTTACCTAGTAGTGTCAATTGGTGATGAAGCGCAAGCGGACAACATTTACTTGAAGCGTCAAGGCCATCTCCTCAACGAAGCACCACCGTGTCATGACTAACCATTAACTCCTCATCAGCGGCACTAGAAAATTGGCAGGAATCATGATTGGTTTAGCGTCAACTTAGCAGTTCATACCAACATGGCGGTGGCGCATAATGATGTTGCAAGAACTACTACTACGCCCACAAGATATTTGACGAAGATGGGCCATCTTTCACACGAAGAGCGGATGAACTTGCGCAATGGACTTCTAGATGAACTTTGATTGGGCAAATCCGCCCAAGAAGAAGTTCAAGAAGGTTCAAGTTCCTCCTCATCCCAAGCTCGGTGTCTCCATCATGATTGTTGACGAAAATGAAGATGTTGAAGACACTTTGCAGCAGGCCCCTCCTTGCTACGACCCGACAACAATGGCGGCTCCTCCAACGTCTTCATGATGATAATCTTGAGGTGTTAGTTCTCAATTTCGTCTCCTTTTGGTCATTTGATGAGAAAGGGAGGTTTGAGTTAGTATTCAAGCGAATTAGATATGGGTTATCTTTTCTAAGTTACAACTCTTGGACTTTATTTAATTAGCTCTTTGATGAGTTGTAACTTAAATAACTGTTGGTGGCCTGACTCTTTTGCTACATTTCATGCATGCCATGATCCTTGATACATCTACTCATGCATGCACAATTTAAATCGAGACACCAATTTTCATCATGCATTCAAATTCTTGATATCTTATGATGGTGCATGATTAGATTCCAAGATATAGGGGACATCTCCACAATTCCAACATGCCATGTGCATTTGCAATCCAAAACAAATTCTTCATATGCACATCTTGGGGAGTTCCTCGATATCTTGTAACCAATTTCTTCATACTCTGTACTTACACTTCCATTATTTACTTCCATTGAAAAACTAACCAATTTGTCATCAATCACTAAAGGGAGAGATTGTAAGTGCATCAAGTGCCCCCTTAGTGGTTTTGGAGTATTGAAGACAAATGGGTTGAGGACTATTGTGTTTGTGAGTGTACACAGGATTTATAGTCCACGAAGATTTGGTTTAACCCGGAAGGCGACCCTAAAATGCATTTCTTCAAGTGAAGAACTTGGTGATGAAATTGGTACGGCCTTTAAAGAAATTGATGTGAAGACTTTGAAGCTTGAAGACTTCCGTTTTCGTAGTTTCTTTCTTCTTATTTTGAGTCATAGGAAAATCCGTCTGTTAAAGGGGTCTAGGTGAATCATAGTTCACATTTCAAAGTGATGCTCAAACCTATGCATACACAAGGCGGCTTGGTGAGGCCTTTGGAAATCTCGAGAATAGTGACGAATTTGCTAGTGTGATGACAAAGTTCATCGGTCATTGGCAATTTGGTCGGTGAGGAGTTAGGATTTCACCAATGCGATCTGCCTATCGTGAAATTGAGTGCCCGAAGAAGCTGAGGTTCAATTTTCCGCCGTTCTGCGCCATGTGCCAGCTGTCTAGTGGATCCTTATCCGACAATGGTGTAGAAGAGCATTTATGACAATTCATGTCGGGTTGCCGCTGGCTATAAATACCCCCCACACACACACACGACCACTTGTTAGTTGGTTGCTCGAAGAACTTGACACTTGTCATTTGAGAGCAACCCATCCTCTCATGACTTTCGAGAGAATTCTAAGTGAGGAAAAACTCAGCGAGCCAAAGTGATTGAGTATCCTTTGAAGAGATTGATCTGGTGATCCGGCGCCTATTACCTTTGAAGACATCATTCTTCCATACGGTTAGGCGTCATGTTAAAACTCCCAGGGTCATCATGGTGTCTGGGTGAACAAGTCTGTGAAGGTTTTGGAAGTCTAACGAAGACTTACTACAGTGATTGAGTGAGGTCTAAGTGACCTTAGCTCAAGAGGAATACGGTGAGGTGTGTGTTCTCTGAATTTATCTCAGCCGCCTCAACCGGATGTACAATTGATACAACTTCGAACTGGTCTACCAAATTGTTGTCTTCACCGAGCCTACCTGGTTTCAAATTCCTCATCCTTACCTTTACTTTATTCCGCTTGAAGAATTTGTGATCTACCTTGACTAATTTGAGCGAAGACTTTCATCATGTTGTCTTCTATTTCTTTCGTTCATCTTGCTTGTATGCTTGTATGATTGCATGTTCTTCACATATATATGTATCTTGTAGGCAGCTTCTGTGATGAATTAGTTGCCTTGTGTTTCTATTTCTTCACTCGACATTCATCAAATTCATCATAGTTTGGAATTTTTAAAATCTCCTATTCACCGTCCTTTGGGAGTAAACTGAGCTTTGAGGAATTTTTCTCTCAGCCACCGTAGCCATTCGATATAGGCTCACCGGCCGACCAGAGGTCCACTGCTTCCGTGGTACCACGAGCGGCATGCGTGAGAAATGGGACCATAACAGCGGTCGGAAGGCTCCGCATGGCCGCCGCCTCCTGAGCTGCCATCGCTTCGAGCGAGGAGGCGGCGCATGCTAGCGGCGGCCGGAGGCGCTATCATGCCCTCTGCGGTGAGGCCATGGCCGCTACTTCATATGCAGGTGGGTGTTGATCGTCTCCAACGTATCTACTTTTCAAACACTTTTGCCCTTGTTTTGGACTCTAACTTGCATGATTTGAATGAAACTAACCGGACTAACGCTGTTTTCAAGAGCGCCATGATGTTGTTTATGTGTAGAAAAAGAAGTTCTCGAATGTCACGAAGTCCACGGAGGCACTTTAACGCCCATTAGGCGCCCGGTATGCCGGTTATTAAATCGTCTTTGCCATATCATGTGCTTGCGTGTTGCACTTTGCCATGTCATCATCTGCATTTCATATCATGTCATCATGTGTATTTCATTTTGCATACGTGTTCGTCTCATGCATCAGAGCATTTTCCTGTTGTCCGTTTTGCAATCCGCACTCCTATGTCTCCGGCGCCCCCTTTACCTCTTTTCATGTGCGGGTGTTAAGCGGTCTCGGAATGGACCGGGGTTTGTCAGCGGCCTTAGTATAGCTGTAGACCGCTTGTCAAGTTTCGTGCCATTTGGAGGTCGTTGGTACTCAACGGTTAACAGGGTAACCGCAAAAGCCCATCTCTTTGCAGCCCAACACCCTTCCAAGTGGCCCAAAACCAACAAACTCCCTCCATGCTCTCGATGGTTCGATCCCGCGATCGTGGCCAGCGCACCTCATTTGGACTCCTAGCTCCCTCTACCTATATAAACACCTCCCCCTCCGAATCGGGATCAATCCCCCAAACCCAGTTTTCCCCCTCGCGCCGCGCGGACATATCCGTCCCGGCGGACATGTCAGCCGCCGCCTCCCGACCAATCCGGTCGTGCCACGTGTCTCGCCGCCGCCCGCTCCCAGCGCCGCCGCCCAGAATCGCCCGAGCCCGCCGGGCCCGATCTGAGCCGAGGCCGCGCCGCCAAACCCGCCCGCCCAGCTCGCGCCGCCGCCTGGCGAACACCGCCGCCCCAGCCGTCGCCCGCGCCCAGCCCGCCAGCCCGCCCATCGCGCCCGCCCTCTCACCCCGCCCGTCGCCGCCGGCCCGTCTGGCCGCCCAGCCAGGCGTGCCCGCAATCATGCCCGCGCCGCCCACCGCCTCAGTCCTCCGGCGCCCCTGCCGACCACCTCCTCCTCCGGCCTCTCCCTCGTCTCGGCGGCCCACCAGCGAACCTCGGTTCCCGTGCCGCCGAATCCCGATCGGATCCGTGCATGGTTGACTTTCTTTCCCCCTCCAAATCTGCTAAGTCCCGAGTTTTCATAATTTCCATGCATTTTCATCATGCCATAACTTTGCATCCGTAGCTCCGTTTTTCTTGCGTGTAATATGTCATCAATTGTTAGTCTCGATGGTACATCATTTCATCTCATTGCATCATTTGCACTTGAGCTCAACTTGATGCCCTAAATGCTGTTAGAAGAGTGCTATGTGATGTTAGTTCATTTCTTAACAAAACATGCACTTTTGTCATTTTGCCATGATTGATGTGTGCACCCTATGAACTTGAGTCCTACATGTGTTTTGTAATGTCATGCCATATTTACAGGGGTGTATGCCATGTATTTTGTGATCTCTGTGGTGACTAGCACAAGCATGCAAACTAGGCTTCATGATGTTGCTGATTTCATACATTTTTGCGATATTTTTATGCCATGTTAACTTGATGCTACCGAGAGATCCATGCTTATTTTGAGATACTTCATGGATGTTTTGAACATATGGTTATGCTCTATCCATCCATGCCTTTGTTTGCAATTATGGGTGCCATAGCTTGAGTCAATCGAGCTCTACTTTTGCTATAAAATGTTTCTGGCAGTTGTTTACATGTTATTCAATTTTGCCAAGGTTGTTGTAGTTGATCCGTGTATGCTATGATGTTGTTCTTGCCATGTATAGCTTCTATAACATGTCTTCTTACTGTGAGTTGCCTTGCCATGCCATTTATTGCTCTGTGGTGAGTGGTTCAAGCTCACCAACATGCCTACTTATTGTTGCCATGCCATGTATGATCTGTGTATAACTTGCCATGTTTACATGGGTGCCATCATATCTTGATCCTTTTTGGCTCCAGCACAGTGATTGCCTTCCCCATGGTATGACCACTTTGGTACTTAGCAGCAGCCCTTCTAAGCTCATCAACCATCGGTAGGCAATAATCCATATTTGCCATGTCCTCAAAACGAGACCCTCAAACATTGCTGCCTCTCTGGAAACCGCAGCGAGGCGGACGCAGACAACACAACCTTCATAAACACAATAATGAAGAACACTTTGAGCAAGGTCATCTTTGCTAGGATCCTTGACGAGCACCTTGATCTTATTCCTCAAATCCTTTGTCTTGGTATCTTTGTCCTGCTAATGTCAGCTCGATCTTAACTTCATCAGGCGTCGTCATATCCTTCCTCACAGGACCTTGGCGTGAGCGACCACCAGAAAAACCAAATAATTGTTGTATACCATCGCTAGTGATGCGAAGCTTCTTATTAGCCTCACCCATGTCAAGAGTCATTATGGGATCTATCCTCGGTACAAAACTCCCATCGGAGGGCGGAAATGTTAGACTTCACCCTCCCACGAAGATAGAACCAAAACTAGATACATGAACCCTAGCCACATGCCGACTCTCGAGCAATTTAGCACAATCTTCAACCTCTCTCAACGAACATCATACAGTTAAGTTCAATTTTCGTTGGTCACCTTAATCAAGGCAACTTTTCGGCATTGCCTCCCAGAGCTTGATGGGACTCATAGCATTAACGGGCTGTAAATAAAAACAGAAAAGGCACACCTTAAAAAATGAATACAGAAAACAACAAAAGCATATGAATGCAAGTAAAAAGAAAAAGAAAAAGATTGCACAAGTTCAACTATTAAAACAACATCAGTACCACCCTCAATTGATGCAAACAATGATCAGCCTAACACAGCATAATACCAGCGAAACACAATTAAATCATTGAAAGTACAACTAGTAAATCACATGCAGTACAAAACACAAACCACTGCAAACAATGATTATAGAAAACAAAACAAGCATCGAATGTAAGTAAAAAAAGTTGCACAAGTTCAACTATTAAAACAACATCGTACCACCCTCAATTAATGAATACAATGACAAGCCTCACCTGTGACATACCACCCCAAACACAAATTAAATCATTACAATTACAATTAGTAAGTCACATGCACAACAAAACACATACCAGCAAAACAATGAATATAGGAAACAAAACAAGCATATGAAGGCAAGTAAAACAAAAGAAAAGTTTGCAAGTTCAACTATTAAAACAACATCAGTACCACAATCAAAATAGATGCAAAACAATGACCAGCCTCACGGCCGAGCCACCACCCAAAGCAATTAAATCATTGCAAGTACAACTAGCGAGGACATGCGTTACAAAACACATACCAGCGCAAATTCATCTTACGAATCAACTTCAATATCATCTTCTTGGATCAGCATCTTGACTTCAACACGACGCGCTTCTTCACACCTTTGTTCACTTTTGCGGGATGAACTTTCGCTTCTTATTTTCTTTCAACAAAGACCGCTCTTGAAGAGGAGATGAAGAAGGCTTCTTGTTTGTCAAACCTCGTGGACTCCGGCGAGCGGAGGAGCCACCAAGTTTCAACGGACCAATTTTCACGACAACACTATCCATCAGCTTTGCTATTACCGGGTTAGGAAAGGCTTTCACCGCGTGGACTACGCCTACGTATTGCCATCGGTATTTGATCGACATCTTCCTCTTCAAAACAGCTTTCTTCTCCTTAACTCCATCACGATCAAACACTTGTGTCAAGCGAGTTTGCATCAAGTTTGTCTTCATAGGCATATCAACGCCATGAGATCCGACATGAACAGTTGAAAAACCCGCGTCACCACCTTATCGCCTACACCTTTAGGAGCTTGAGCAACATCAACATCACGCTACGGCTACAGGCGGCCAGCGCCGTTCAATTCCTTTCTCTTCGGAATTCATACTTATTCTTTCTTATCCTTTAGTCCTCGGTAGCGCATAGGAACATCCTCGGCTTGAGTAACGAGCTCGTGCCATCAACACTTTGAGGCCGAGTAACGAGACAAGCGCAAGATGCCATCACCATCATCAACGCGTTAAGTGAATACATTCCATCATTAATATCTTTAACAACATCGGCAATGTCCTCACGGAACACCATGGCTGTCATTAGCGCATAAACCAATAACATAACCACGCACATAAAAATTAAAACACAAATAACATTGCGGACACAAAGATAAATAAAGCGCATAGCATCGGACACAAAACAAAAGCGGAACAAGCAGTGTAACTAAGCATATATATGTATTAAAGGCTGATAAAAATAGAGCAAATATAAGGGAAACACCCAACATTCATAAGTTCTTCTAGAGGATTTGGTGTCTCAAAAATAACATTCACAAGATCTTGAAAGCGTTCGATTTATCGGAATCGGAACCGGCACTCAACATCGCAACAACATCATAATTAGCAAAAAGTACAAGAACAATCAATCGGTTCAACTATGTGAACACTACAAGTTCACCGAATAAAACAAATATGAACCCACCACTTGCAGAACAAACTTGAACAACACAACTCTTTCAACACCATACTAGTTCTTCATTGACTACTACAACCTATTCAAATGCCGGGACAGCGTTCAAAATACACATGGTGATAAGTACTACATCACATGCGCAGGTTGCATCATGCCAAAACCATACCGCCATACAATCCGGAGACAAAATTAACACATATCAAAATACATACGACTTATAAAGTCGATCGACAACAACTGTACAACATAAAAACCAGATCTATTAAAACATCATCAAAATACGGAAAATCACCGCATTCAATTTGTCGGATTGGATAATGTACCCATTGATCTCTGTCCTAAAATCTGCCGAACCAGATCGCAAGGCACATGAACAAAAATTGGGGATTTGAACTATTTGAGAAGCGAAGCAAGCCATACAAAGAAAAACTCTTACCAGCAAACACAAAATCCATACGCAATCGATATCATGCCAAGCGCTCGTTCAACAGCAAAGGAACCCTAGCGAGTGCAGCACAGGGACACAAAAGAAACAGATTAGAAATAGAGAAAATCTGAACATAAGAGGGCGAAAACAAAGTCAATGGCGAGCAAAAAACAAAACAGAACACCAGACCTCCACCCACGGGGTTGAGCCTCCGGCCGATGCTCATGGCAAGAGGTAACAACTCCCCTCAGAAGAGAAGAAGAGGAGCGAAGGCGGAATCGATTTGGGGCGGGGAGAGGCGGAACATGGAAGATCGGAGGTTAAAAAGGTGAGTGGGAGGGTTAAAGATGGCGGGAGGCTAAAGCCCCTGGCCAGGTGGCGAAGCCCTATCTATCTCAAAAGATAATACCAAAAATCAAATACAAATAAAAAAATTAATATAGGTGGTGAAAACAAGCGGCTAAAAAATACAAATAACTCTAGCAGTTACAAAAAAATTATCAAACAAGTACAAATGAAAAATAATTCATAACGGTCATGTTTTCCCTAAAATAAAGATAAGATAATGGGGCAAGTCATTACGGACTACGCCTCCGCATGGGGCCTTGGCGTCGTGCATACCCTGGCTCGTTCGGCTCGGCCTCGCGCGGCGGTCGCGCTCGTTTAGCGAACGCAGTCTGGTTATTCATTCCCCACCCCACCCCCCCACCCACACCTAAGATAGATAATGGGGCAAAAGTCCATACAAGGAAGATGTCGGTACAACTATGCCCCTCGATGCAGTTCGGTCGTGGGGCAAGTCATATTCCCCACGCACCCACCGTAGATAAGATAATGGGGCAAGTCATGTTCTGGGACTCGCCTCGCATGCGTCTTGGTAACCGCAGCGTAAATAAGCCTACTCGTTCCTGGCTCGGCCTCGCGAGACCCCTCCCCGGCTCGGCCTCGCTATCTTGACGTCTTTCGTTGTGGTAGCGATCTTGTTGTCTATTCCCCACACACACCCACACCCTAAGATAGATAATGGGGCAAAGTCCATACAAGGAAGATGTGTCGGTACAACTATGCCCCTCAGTGCAGTTCGGTGCGTGGGGCAATTCATGTATTTCACGCACCCCACCCCCTAAGATAAGATAATGGGGCAAGTCATGTTACGGACTGCGCCTCCGCATGCGGCGCCTGACGCGCCAGCGTCATGCGCTACCTTCGTTCTGGCTCGGCCTGCGCCGGAGATGGGGAGGGTCGAGGCCCCTCCCCACAGCTCGGCCTCGCGCTAGTGGCAGTGCGCTCGTTTGACGGCGGTGCGATGGTTATTCTATTCCCCCCACCCGGCCTTCCCACTAAGATAGATAATGGGGCAAAGTCCATACAAAGGAAGATGTGTACAACTTCATGCCCCTCGAGTGCGGTTGGTGCGTGGGCAAGTCATGTTTCCCCCGCACCCACACCCCTAAGATAAGATAATGGGGCAAGTCATATTCGGACTCGCCTCCGCATGCGGCCCGCTGACGCGGCAGCGTCGTCGCTGCTGACTTCGTTCTGGCTCGGCCTCCTCACGGGATGGGGAGGGGGTCGACCCCCTCCCGGCTGGCCTCGTGCTAGCGGCGATCGCGCTCGTTTGACAGGTGTTGTCTGGTTATTCATTCCCCACCGCACCCACACCCTAAGATAGATAATGGGGCAAAGTCCATACAAGGAAGATGTGTTGTATATGCCCCGATGCGGTTTGGTGCGTGGGGCAGTCATATTTCCCCACGCACCCACACCCCCTAAGATAAGATAATGGGGCAAGTCATATTCGGACTGCGCCTCCGCATGCGACGCCTTGGCGCGCCGCGTCGTCGCTGCTACAACTTCGTTCTGGCTCGGCCTCGCCGGATGGGGAGGGTCCCCCCTCCGGCTCCGACCTCGCCTAACGGCGATGCGCTCATTGACGGTAGCGCGATCTGTTATTCTGTTCCCCCCCCGCACCCACACCTAAGATAGCTAATGGGGCAAGTCATGTTACGGACTCGCCTCCGCATGCGGCCGCTTGACACGCAGCGTCGTCGCTTGCTACTGACTCGTTCTGGCTCGGCCTCGCCGGAGATGGGGGAGGGGTCTGACCCCTCCCCCAATCCTCGAGTTGCCCGTGGCGGCCCGTAGTCCGCCCGTTTTGGACCAACAATCATGAGGAGCACTGGCCGGGTTGTAGATTAAGTGTCCTCGGGTGCTGGGTCCCTATGCAAGTTTTAGTTATTATTAGGCAAATGGTAAAACCAATGTTGGGTCTTCTTTGGAAGAGTTTTATTCAAAAGAACTGTCAAGGGGCCCAAACCCCAAGTATTAGGAGCGTAAAATCAAGGAACATAACACCGTTATGGCCGGAAACTAGAGGCGGCAGGTGGAAGAAAACATCGGGCAAAGGCGAACCTTCCACCCTTTACCAAGTATATAGATGCATTAATTAAATAAGATATTTTGATATCTCAAGATATCCATGATATCCATGTCCCAACATGGAACAACTTTTGTAAGTGCACGCAACTAACGCTATAAAGAGTCTTGAGCAAAGCGGTAACATAGAACCTTAATGGTTTCTTTGGGATGGTGGAAAAGGTTAGAGGCTAACATGGCAAATTGGGAGGCTTAATAAACAAGTGGTAGGTGGGCACGACATAGCAATAGCATTGAGACAACTAGCAAAGCAAAGATAGTAGTGCTATCAAAGGTAGCGGTCATCTTGCCGAAATCCGCTATGAAAGACTGAATCCATGAAGTGAGAAAGAGGCGTAGTTGATCGAATCCTCACAACGCAACATATCGAGAACTATCAAGGAGAAGTGCCACGGAAAAGCAAACAACATGGTAAACCAACAAGCATAAACATGGCATGATGCACAACCAAGTATGATGCATATCGGTTTAATAATTCATGGCCCCGACAAAGTGCAACAAACAATACTACAATTTCGGTGAAGCTCAATATGCAACAGTTGCATATTGACCGAACACCACATTCAAATATTTAGTTATCTCTCATTTATGTACTCAACAATATTAAATGTTGGTTAACATGGCAAGAGGTGAAGTATAATCAAACTACATATTTAGGCAAGTGTAAATGAGGCGAATAACAAACAACAATTCGGAAAGTCCCCATATGCAATTTTGAATTTGGTACTGTTCTAACCTATACACAATTTATAGTTTTAAACATGCAAAGTAAGTGCACCATGTTAATCTATGCAATATCCTACACCTTTTACATACTTAAACATTTAAACATGCATGAAAGTTGGAAATAAAATCATTTTAAACATTCTACACCAATTTTATTTAATTAGAACTCTGGTTGCTTAGTTATGAAATAAACCGTTTTAACAAGTCATTTATGCAAATAAAATCAAACAACACATTTAAAATTTTAAACATGCATGAAAGTTGGAAATTATTAAACTAGATGAAATTATAAGCATTTATACAAAAGCATTTTAATCCGATGCACGTTTGTGAATTATTAATGCATGAACATGGAGGTTTTCTGCAAATATGTAAAATCTGGGATTGATTATCGTCTAGAAAAAAAAACACTATCTGGGCCGAATCTGGCTATGGCCAAACAAGCGAGCACTGGGGCAGCTCACCTCTGGGCTCGGCCCAGTCGGTGGAGGTGGGAGCTAGGCATGAGGCTGCGGCTAGGCTCTTGTGGCCAGCATGGCAGTCTTTTCCATGAGTAGGCGTGAGACGGCATGCTACCGTTGTAGAGAGCGAGAGGCCGCCATGGCGAGAGCAGCGTGGCGGCAGAACTTAGGCGTGAATGCTCACCGGCAAGTCGCGACCTGAGGCGGTTGGCTGGCGTAGATGGATGGCGTCGTCTTGTGATCACCGTCTTGGCGAAGGATCGAACAGGAAAACACTCATTCGTCTCATACGTGAGGAAGCGGCAGCGAAGTTGAGCAGGAGCGAAGATGAGGGCGGCAGTGTGGGCGAGGCGGATCAAAACGCGATGCTCAACGGCGGCGGAGATCACTTCGACCTCCGCTTCGGTGGTGCAGCCAGGAAGAACAGCGACAACGCGATCGAGCAGCAGCAAGAAAAACAAGCGGAGAAAGGACACGGTGCGGAGGACCTGCAGGTCGGGCGCGGCCAGTGGGATCGCTTTTGGCGGCGAAGCGGCGATAGAGGATCAGGTGGTCATCAGCGAAACCGGTCGTCGGCTGACGGCGAGGAAACCTTGAACAGCGGTCGGGGTCAGAGATCGAGCTCCTCTCGATGCGTTAGCGACGCGGTGGAATCGGGAAGAAGGTGAAGGCCTAGCTGGGAGGAGATCGAAGGAGGCAAGCTGTTGCTGGGTGCTGATTGGATGGATGGATCGGGCGGAGGGAAGGTGGTTGGGTGGAGAGATCGGGAGGATCGAGGAAGAAGGAGGTTGGTCGGGTGGCTCGAATGGATCGGGCAAGATCACGAGGATGGAGGAGAGCGATGGGCGGCGGAGGATTTGATGGATGGGACAGCTAGAGCTACGGTTTGTGCAAATATATATATATATATATATATATATATATATATATATATATATATATATATATATATATATATATATATATATATATATATAGTATGTCAAGGTGGGACTATTTGGTCCCTCCGATCGAATCGAGCGGCCAGAAAAATAGACTAGGAGAGTCCAACAAATAGCAGAAGATATTTTAGGATGTTTGAGAGATAATCGGACCCATCGATGCGACAACCCGGATCGGGTTCGGGCAGTTTTGAGCCCCAAAGTGCGAGCAATGTCGAGAGAGACTCGGCTTAGGCAGAGAGGAACAAAGATCCGGGTTGCAAGTGGTCGAGAAGGTCAGCGAGACAAGCGAGGCGGCACTACCATATGCAAGTTTTGAAAAAATGGCGACAGCGAGTGCGATGCAATGCGAATGATGGGATGATGAAATGCAACAAGCAAATAACTAACACAGCCGACCACGCATAAAACATGGAAGGCATGCGGGCGTCGGTCTCGGGTCGTCCGATGGTCAAGCTCCTAGATCTCTTGACCCTTTAATTAGAATCTTTCAGTTGTGGCGTTGTTGCGGACATGCATTCCATTGTCACACTTGAGTTCTAAAAATCACTGTTTATATCTTTGGCCTCAGTGTAGAGCGTGTATCCATTGATATCGTATGCCTTATAGGTCGCGAGGTTGGTAGGCAGAATGCTAGGCGTATATAGCAATCCATCCTTAGAGCCTTCTTCGAGGATTAGCAGAACATGCTCTTTGAACCAAGGTAGGAAAGTGGGTTGTGCTCTCTAATAACCGGCGTTAAGTCTTGCATAGCCCCGGTCATGGTACTTCTTTGCGATGGTTTCTTTGTGAAGTGTCATGAAAGGTTCTACGTCTAGGTGATGTAGCACTACTAAGTTTGCTATGTCAAAGTCGTTGCTTGATCCGGTGGTCCACATGCAGTTCCCTCGGTCATTGGTGTGACCTTCTCCTCCGAGCCTCCCAAGGTGCTTGTGAGGAAAGCAAACCAACAGGGTCTTCGCCATATAGATAATTCTCAGAAGAGATGCACTCTTGAGTCAGATAGCCACGGATGATGCTTCCATCCGACGAGACATATTCAGACGAATTCTTAGATGACCCCATTCATCCTCTCGAGCGGCATCATCTTTGTGCGGGAATGTCGACCCGAGCTCTATGATGTCATCCACAATGTGGACACAGATGCACCATGACATCAAAAGAGCAGCGGGTGGGAAGTACATCTCAAGCTCATTTAGTATCTGTGATCTCTTCACCTAGCCGGACTGCTTCACACTAATCGACTTCGAGAGATAACGTCAAAAGTTGGGAGAACAATAAGCGTGTCGCGGACGTGCTTGTACATTATCCCTCTAAGGGCAATAGGGGAGTATCTCGTCATCATCACAAGACAGTCATATGACTTCATCCCGCTAGACCTTTTCTTCTTAGTGTCTAGAAATCTGGTTATCTTCCCATAGTAACAGGAACCTTTGATTCGGTAAGGCACTTGAAGAATTGATCGATATCCTTGACTTTAAGGTGAAGCAAGAGGGCAATAATTCTCGGCCTTCTTGTTGACATTTTTGCCTCTGCATGCTTGCAGCAATCCGTCTCCGTTCCGTGTCCTCCAAAAGACTTTTATGGGGCATGTGGAGATCTTCCCTCATTTCAAATCTTCCAAGTCTCTTATTGCCTTGACCCATCCTTGGTCTTCTTTGGCATGTTCATCGATTGCCATAAGCAAGCTCTGAGAACATTCTTCATGATATGCATTTGTTCAAGGCAATGAGGCATGTCGAGTTTGGACCGATACTCAACTCCCAAAAAATAGACCTCGTTCAGCAGCGGCTCCGGCGCTTTTTCAGCATTTCGGCGGGACACTCTTGCAGTTTTCAACAACTCATAGATTTGATGCGACTCCTCTTACATGGAGGTCCTCGATGCTCGACCTCACCATTGAATAGATCCCATGGTTTGGTCATCCTTCTCGAACCATCTTGATGCCCCATGTACATTTTCCTAGACCCACCTTTCGTTAGTTGTAGAAACATTGTATCATGCATGCACCGTGTGCATCCGCAATATTCATGGCACACCGGCTGCGGCGTATCCATAACCGAGATAGCCATGCAGCATCGTCATCGGTGTGGCTCTCATATAGAAATACTTGCCTTTGCCCGGCATCCCATGTCTTTGTCGGTGTTCTCCATAATGTGTCTTACTCCTCTTTGTTAGCGGATATTGATTAAAATTATTTCGGTTGTTTGACCCTTGAATCAGCATGCTCATGTGTACTGACTTCATGCACAACCAGGGGAGTTGTACATCCATACAAACACGACCATGTGCTATGGTTGGGTTACGGTTGCCAGCGGAATCATGCCATCGATAGTCACGCCAAGCGATGTTCCTTGCATCACTGCGAAATATTGATATTCATTGAGCGCTCTCCATTGGCTTGCATCCGTGAGGTGTCTCGGCTTTGGATCATTGCCATTTGGCCTCCACCCTCTCTATGTGCGCGCATGAGCTTTGCTTCCTTAGGATCTATGAAATAACTTCTGAGGCGAAGTGATCGGTAAGTACCATACAACTGCGGGAGATTTCTTTCCGTCCTTCTTGTCGAAGCATTGCACACAGACAGTTGGTTTTCCTCGTGCTCCTTCAATAAATGATGCAATCGTTGATGCATGCATGGTATCTCATGTCGGCGGATCAAGAGGGCACAATCTTCTTGGCCTCATCGACACTAGTGGGACCAGGTTCCCGTGGGAAGAACCTTCTTGAATACTTGAGAAGCTCGCCGAGGCTTGTCGGTCCATTTGTTTTAGCCTTCGTCTTTAGAAGTTCAAGCATGAAACTTAAGCGGGTTACCTCGGGATCGCAACCATCATACAATGGAGTCTTGAGTCTACCTCTTTGCTCTCTGCAAGGCCTCCTCTCTAGAAGCAGCTCTGTCACTACTTGTCTTCTTCGGAGAGCTCGTACTGTAGCGGTCCCTTGCGATTGAACTTAGTAGCGGACGAAGATGGGCGTGTCCGTGTCTTCTCCAGCGCCATTTCGGCCTCTTCTCCGCCGCCATTCGGCCCTTCTACACATTATCGGTCATCTCTTCGTATGGCCCCATGTCATCATTGGCTGCCCGTCGGCGTCATCATCATCTTCTTCTTAACCACGGCGTAGCCATCCATGAAACCGGACATGAGCATGCGGCGCTTCAAGCGACCATCCTTATAGGGTCGAGCCACACTCCTCCTTTGCATCTTCAACATGGGCATAAAATCTTTGTCGGTTATTCTCATACATGTCATGCACCGCCGATCGCAATCATCTTTCCACCATTGTTCCACTAACCATCAGGATCGTCTACGGGGTAATAATAAGCAAATGATTATAAGCGCATGTATGCATCAAAGTTATACAAAAATCGGCATGACCTTCCTAAAAATAGGACATATAGAGTTTGCCTGAAATTAGCAAAGCGGAAATAAATGACATTTCAGCAAAACATAGGCAACTCATGCCACATGCCAGTTTCCATCATATAACCATGCATACACACACACACACACACACACACACACACACACACACACATTTTCCATTCTTGCAAGAACAAATTTTTACTCACCTATCTCGAGATAGATCGAGCAGGTGATGAGGTTGGTGTAGTCACACACCTAGCTAGTGATCGAAAGTGGACAAAGATTACTTCTTTAAATGGATAGATCTAGTTGGGGAGTTAGAAGGTCACTTCATTAAATGGGTAGATCCACATAGCTAGTTGGGGAAGGATATGGCTCTAACTAGTGGAGGGAGAAAAGTGAGGAAAAGAAAGGGGTTGCATTAATGGATGTGGTGTAGTTAGGGGCATTAAGGAGAGAGAGAGTTGGAGAAAGAGTAATGGGGAGAAGCAAGTGAGGAAGAAGCAAAGTGAGGGAGAGAGGGAGGAAGGGAAAAGTGAAGGGAGAGGAGGGAGGGTGGAAAAGGTGGCGGCGAGCCTTAGCAGCGGCATGGGCGAGCGATGCTAAAACTTAAGTATGGCGGCGGGCTTGCATGCATGCGCTGCTACTAAGTGAACCCCACCATGTGGCATAGTACAACTTTATTTGCAGTGGTGGGTCTGCAACACATGCTACTGCTAACTTTTGCAATAGCGGCGCTTCGATGGACAGCTACTACTATACATACCACAGGTAGCTAAGGGGATCACATAGCGATGGCGTCTTTCATCTGGCGCACTCTTGCTAAAGATATAGCAATAAGCGCTTGTGTAACCCACACTACTATAAAGTAGAAGTAGCATGTTCCGCAGTCGGCTCTGATAAGCCTCCACCTATAAGGTTTTACCTAGTAGTGTCAATTGGTGATGAAGCGCAAGCGGACAACATTTACTTGAAGCGTCAAGGCCATCTCCTCAACGAAGCACCACCGTGTCATGACTAACCATTAACTCCTCATCAGCGGCACTAGAAAATTGGCAGGAATCATGATTGGTTTAGCGTCAACTTAGCAGTTCATACCAACATGGCGGTGGCGCATAATGATGTTGCAAGAACTACTACTACGCCCACAAGATATTTGACGAAGATGGGCCATCTTTCACACGAAGAGCGGATGAACTTGCGCAATGGACTTCTAGATGAACTTTGATTGGGCAAATCCGCCCAAGAAGAAGTTCAAGAAGGTTCAAGTTCCTCCTCATCCCAAGCTCGGTGTCTCCATCATGATTGTTGACGAAAATGAAGATGTTGAAGACACTTTGCAGCAGGCCCCTCCTTGCTACGACCCGACAACAATGGCGGCTCCTCCAACGTCTTCATGATGATAATCTTGAGGTGTTAGTTCTCAATTTCGTCTCCTTTTGGTCATTTGATGAGAAAGGGAGGTTTGAGTTAGTATTCAAGCGAATTAGATATGGGTTATCTTTTCTAAGTTACAACTCTTGGACTTTATTTAATTAGCTCTTTGATGAGTTGTAACTTAAATAACTGTTGGTGGCCTGACTCTTTTGCTACATTTCATGCATGCCATGATCCTTGATACATCTACTCATGCATGCACAATTTAAATCGAGACACCAATTTTCATCATGCATTCAAATTCTTGATATCTTATGATGGTGCATGATTAGATTCCAAGATATAGGGGACATCTCCACAATTCCAACATGCCATGTGCATTTGCAATCCAAAACAAATTCTTCATATGCACATCTTGGGGAGTTCCTCGATATCTTGTAACCAATTTCTTCATACTCTGTACTTACACTTCCATTATTTACTTCCATTGAAAAACTAACCAATTTGTCATCAATCACTAAAGGGAGAGATTGTAAGTGCATCAAGTGCCCCCTTAGTGGTTTTGGAGTATTGAAGACAAATGGGTTGAGGACTATTGTGTTTGTGAGTGTACACAGGATTTATAGTCCACGAAGATTTGGTTTAACCCGGAAGGCGACCCTAAAATGCATTTCTTCAAGTGAAGAACTTGGTGATGAAATTGGTACGGCCTTTAAAGAAATTGATGTGAAGACTTTGAAGCTTGAAGACTTCCGTTTTCGTAGTTTCTTTCTTCTTATTTTGAGTCATAGGAAAATCCGTCTGTTAAAGGGGTCTAGGTGAATCATAGTTCACATTTCAAAGTGATGCTCAAACCTATGCATACACAAGGCGGCTTGGTGAGGCCTTTGGAAATCTCGAGAATAGTGACGAATTTGCTAGTGTGATGACAAAGTTCATCGGTCATTGGCAATTTGGTCGGTGAGGAGTTAGGATTTCACCAATGCGATCTGCCTATCGTGAAATTGAGTGCCCGAAGAAGCTGAGGTTCAATTTTCCGCCGTTCTGCGCCATGTGCCAGCTGTCTAGTGGATCCTTATCCGACAATGGTGTAGAAGAGCATTTATGACAATTCATGTCGGGTTGCCGCTGGCTATAAATACCCCCCACACACACACACGACCACTTGTTAGTTGGTTGCTCGAAGAACTTGACACTTGTCATTTGAGAGCAACCCATCCTCTCATGACTTTCGAGAGAATTCTAAGTGAGGAAAAACTCAGCGAGCCAAAGTGATTGAGTATCCTTTGAAGAGATTGATCTGGTGATCCGGCGCCTATTACCTTTGAAGACATCATTCTTCCATACGGTTAGGCGTCATGTTAAAACTCCCAGGGTCATCATGGTGTCTGGGTGAACAAGTCTGTGAAGGTTTTGGAAGTCTAACGAAGACTTACTACAGTGATTGAGTGAGGTCTAAGTGACCTTAGCTCAAGAGGAATACGGTGAGGTGTGTGTTCTCTGAATTTATCTCAGCCGCCTCAACCGGATGTACAATTGATACAACTTCGAACTGGTCTACCAAATTGTTGTCTTCACCGAGCCTACCTGGTTTCAAATTCCTCATCCTTACCTTTACTTTATTCCGCTTGAAGAATTTGTGATCTACCTTGACTAATTTGAGCGAAGACTTTCATCATGTTGTCTTCTATTTCTTTCGTTCATCTTGCTTGTATGCTTGTATGATTGCATGTTCTTCACATATATATGTATCTTGTAGGCAGCTTCTGTGATGAATTAGTTGCCTTGTGTTTCTATTTCTTCACTCGACATTCATCAAATTCATCATAGTTTGGAATTTTTAAAATCTCCTATTCACCGTCCTTTGGGAGTAAACTGAGCTTTGAGGAATTTTTCTCTCAGCCACCGTAGCCATTCGATATAGGCTCACCGGCCGACCAGAGGTCCACTGCTTCCGTGGTACCACGAGCGGCATGCGTGAGAAATGGGACCATAACAGCGGTCGGAAGGCTCCGCATGGCCGCCGCCTCCTGAGCTGCCATCGCTTCGAGCGAGGAGGCGGCGCATGCTAGCGGCGGCCGGAGGCGCTATCATGCCCTCTGCGGTGAGGCCATGGCCGCTACTTCATATGCAGGTGGGTGTTGATCGTCTCCAACGTATCTACTTTTCAAACACTTTTGCCCTTGTTTTGGACTCTAACTTGCATGATTTGAATGAAACTAACCGGACTAACGCTGTTTTCAAGAGCGCCATGATGTTGTTTATGTGTAGAAAAAGAAGTTCTCGAATGTCACGAAGTCCACGGAGGCACTTTAACGCCCATTAGGCGCCCGGTATGCCGGTTATTAAATCGTCTTTGCCATATCATGTGCTTGCGTGTTGCACTTTGCCATGTCATCATCTGCATTTCATATCATGTCATCATGTGTATTTCATTTTGCATACGTGTTCGTCTCATGCATCAGAGCATTTTCCTGTTGTCCGTTTTGCAATCCGCACTCCTATGTCTCCGGCGCCCCCTTTACCTCTTTTCATGTGCGGGTGTTAAGCGGTCTCGGAATGGACCGGGGTTTGTCAGCGGCCTTAGTATAGCTGTAGACCGCTTGTCAAGTTTCGTGCCATTTGGAGGTCGTTGGTACTCAACGGTTAACAGGGTAACCGCAAAAGCCCATCTCTTTGCAGCCCAACACCCTTCCAAGTGGCCCAAAACCAACAAACTCCCTCCATGCTCTCGATGGTTCGATCCCGCGATCGTGGCCAGCGCACCTCATTTGGACTCCTAGCTCCCTCTACCTATATAAACACCTCCCCCTCCGAATCGGGATCAATCCCCCAAACCCAGTTTTCCCCCTCGCGCCGCGCGGACATATCCGTCCCGGCGGACATGTCAGCCGCCGCCTCCCGACCAATCCGGTCGTGCCACGTGTCTCGCCGCCGCCCGCTCCCAGCGCCGCCGCCCAGAATCGCCCGAGCCCGCCGGGCCCGATCTGAGCCGAGGCCGCGCCGCCAAACCCGCCCGCCCAGCTCGCGCCGCCGCCTGGCGAACACCGCCGCCCCAGCCGTCGCCCGCGCCCAGCCCGCCAGCCCGCCCATCGCGCCCGCCCTCTCACCCCGCCCGTCGCCGCCGGCCCGTCTGGCCGCCCAGCCAGGCGTGCCCGCAATCATGCCCGCGCCGCCCACCGCCTCAGTCCTCCGGCGCCCCTGCCGACCACCTCCTCCTCCGGCCTCTCCCTCGTCTCGGCGGCCCACCAGCGAACCTCGGTTCCCGTGCCGCCGAATCCCGATCGGATCCGTGCATGGTTGACTTTCTTTCCCCCTCCAAATCTGCTAAGTCCCGAGTTTTCATAATTTCCATGCATTTTCATCATGCCATAACTTTGCATCCGTAGCTCCGTTTTTCTTGCGTGTAATATGTCATCAATTGTTAGTCTCGATGGTACATCATTTCATCTCATTGCATCATTTGCACTTGAGCTCAACTTGATGCCCTAAATGCTGTTAGAAGAGTGCTATGTGATGTTAGTTCATTTCTTAACAAAACATGCACTTTTGTCATTTTGCCATGATTGATGTGTGCACCCTATGAACTTGAGTCCTACATGTGTTTTGTAATGTCATGCCATATTTACAGGGGTGTATGCCATGTATTTTGTGATCTCTGTGGTGACTAGCACAAGCATGCAAACTAGGCTTCATGATGTTGCTGATTTCATACATTTTTGCGATATTTTTATGCCATGTTAACTTGATGCTACCGAGAGATCCATGCTTATTTTGAGATACTTCATGGATGTTTTGAACATATGGTTATGCTCTATCCATCCATGCCTTTGTTTGCAATTATGGGTGCCATAGCTTGAGTCAATCGAGCTCTACTTTTGCTATAAAATGTTTCCGTTGTTTACATGTTATTCAATTTTGCCAAGGTTGTTGTAGTTGATCCGTTATGCTATGATGTTGTTCTTGCCATGTATAGCTTCTATAACATGTCTTCTTACTGTGAGTTGCCTTGCCATGCCATTTATTGCTCTGTGGTGAGTGGTTCAAGCTCACCAACATGCCTACTTATTGTTGCCTGCCATGTATGAATCTGTAATATAACTTGCCATGTTTACATGGGTGCCATCATATCTTTGATCCTTTTGGCTCATGGTCAGAAAGGACTTTTGTTCTATGCACTTAGTAGTATCATGCCATGCCTTGGTTTGCCATGTTAAGTTCCTGTAACATGTTGTTTGATAGCTCAAACATTGCAACTGATGTTAATTTCAAAGTCCGAACTTTATTATTTGCAATCTTGCCATGTCATTTTAAGCATGTTCTAGTGATTTGGAGATAGTTCAGGTTCATGTTTTGTAATGCTTTACCTGTACATCATGCCCTGCCTTTTGTTATTATGTTAAGATGTTGTAGCTTGTTGTTTTGATGCTTGCAATATGCCTAGTTGCTGTTTTGGAAGATTGTTGTCATAACTTGTATAGGGTGTATGTGTTGAACCGTTGTTCCGTTTTGAGGTGCTATATATGAAACTTGCTTGATTTTGCATGTAGTTTCATATTATCATGTTGCATCCTTGTTTTGAAGTGTTTCTTGATGTTTGTATGCATTTTGCATCAATGCCATGTTTAACTTGTTTTGCTCATATCTTCTAGGCGTAGTCAATCTAATGAACTTTATATGTAACTTGACTAGAATTTCGTGTAGATCATCGGTGCATCTTAAATTGCTGTTTAACAACTTGAACTAGGGTTTATTCAGATCTGGACCAATTTCAAAATTTGCATATGAGGACTTCCGAATTGTTATATGTTGTTTCGCCTCATTTAAACTTGCTTTGATGTGTTGGCCTTGTATGCATCATCTTTGCCATGAGTAGCTTCATGTAGCTTTGTCATTCATCATGCTTGGTTGTGCATCATGTCTTGTCTATGTGTGGTGTGTTTACTATGTTGTGTGCTTCTTCTTGTTAGTTCCTGTTTTTGATCGTGAGGATTGTTCGTCACACTTGGTTCGCTTCATCCGTCGCTTCTTCATGGATTCGTTCTTCTTCCTTCGGGATTTCGGCAAGATGACCGCTACCTGGATCTCACTACTATCATTGCTATGCTAGTTGTTCGTTTCTATCGCTATCTTCGCTACCTATTACCTTTATCAAGCCATCCCAAATTGCCATGTCATCCTCTAACCTTTGACACCTTTCCTATGCAAACCGTTGTTTGGCTATGTTACGCTTTGCTCAGCCCTCTTATAGCGTTGTTAGTTGCGGTGAAGAGAAGTTTGTTCCTTGTTGGAACATGGAATGTTGTTCCTTGTTGGAACATGTTTACTTGTTGGGATATCACAATATATCTTATTTATTAATGCATCTATATACTTGGTAAAGGGTGGAAGGCTCGGCCTTATGCCGGTGTTTTGTTCCACTCTTGCCCTAGTTTCCGCATATCGGTTTATGTTCCCGGATTTTGCGCCCAAGGGTCGGGTGATTTAGGGACCCCACAGCTTTGAATAAGACCCTCCAAGGCCCAACATTGGTTTTACCATTTGCCTCACCTATGCCCTTTTTCCCTTGGGTTTGAGCC
>JAHIAM010020903.1:0-10977 GCA_021605205.1 Aegilops longissima | reverse complement strand
TATTATCAAAAGGGGTGGTGGAGTTTGACCAGCAAGCCAGCTTTGACTCGTGGCTATCCTGAACTACGACCGCAAGTAACTCTTTTGAGGTGGTACACGAGTCCACATATTCACCATGGCAATACACCACTATGGACCCGCCTCGCCTCCCTACGAGAACGCCATCCATAGCACTCACGCTTATCTTGGCGATTTTAGAGTATCCACTTTCACTTGTCTATGAACCGATATAGGCAACCCAAGTCCTTCTCCGTGGACACGCTATTCAATAGATCATATTTAACCCTGCAGGGGTGTACTTCTTCACACACGCCTCACCACTTATCGCCGCTTACACGCATATGTACTGCAACCTTCAAGCCGAAGCCCAACGTGGTGTCGCCACCTAAACACTCAAGTCCCTAGTCCGTGTTTATCGCCTATTCGGGTTCCATCCGCAGGAGTCCTACCGAGGTTTCCATACAGCCTTTAACGATGTGTGTGTAGGGTTCCTGAGATACCAAACGGGCACTGCACATCAACACGGTGCCACCGCAACACAACCCACCCTAAGGTCAGCGCTATGCGGCGGCCCCAAAGATGCCTACAAACACCGAAACTACTTGCAACTCCCTTGACCGAGGACAAGGGTGGCTAGTTTAGAGGGTCAATTAAGGATCCCAATGCGTGGTAGTAACTGTTTCATGGATCACAAACACGTAACCCGTTCCTCGAGGACGGCTGTAATGAGACAACCCACCATGTACTCCTACATGGCCTCTCACCGCTACTTTTACTAAATCGTGTTCACACACTTAGCTCACACACAATAGGACATGTTCATAACAATTCCAATTCATTCCTATGAATCGCACCACTCAACTCTAAGCAGTAGCGTATGACTAACAAGCATAAATGAGTAGGCACAACATGGCTCAAACAACTCCTACCATACTAGTGGGTTTCATCTAATTATCCGGAATGACAGTCATGCAAAGGATCAAGGGGTTCAGCCATCAAAGAAGTAACACATGAGTCGTTGTTGTTGTCCTAATGCAGTAAAATAGAGCAGGTGAGAGAGTGGGATTATATCGGAATGAACAAGGGTTTTGTTTGCCTCGCATCAAGATAATATAGTTCTTCATCGGTGTCATCGAACTCATCGCTTCAGATATCGCTCACCGAGAGGGACACCGCAAACAAGAGAGAACACAATCAATGCAATGCACATTCACATGAATGACATGTCATATTAAGGTACTGAATTCACCTAATGCAATAATCCAAGTTAATTGAAGTGGAATTCAAACAAGGTTGAACTCCAACTCCAATGCTATTTCTAAATTACCCTAATCATGATTCATCCTATTCAGTGAAGTTAACTTGTTCAAACATGCATGATCATGGCATAAACAGATTCTTCATATTTTCTGATCATTTTTCATATATAAATTATTTCCATCCGAGTTACGTGTTGAATTTATATGAATTTAGAAGTTTGGGGTATTTTCCAAATTTCCGAATTATATTAAACCGTAAACAGTTTATTATATACCGGGACGTCAAGGTGACGCCACGGTCAACAGGGCTGGTCCGGTCAAACCGGAGTGGGTCCCACGTGTCGAGTAATTAGTTTAATTAGGTTTTAATTAAAACTAAACCTGGTTGTTAAACAGGTCCGGGCCCACCTCGCTATCAACACTCAGAGAGTCAACCAGGCCCACCCGAGGTCAAGGTTCACGCCGGTTGTCATGCTTAGTCAAGAGCCAGATGCGGCGGCGAAAGTGGTTTTTGCTGATCCGCCACCAAATGGATCGGGAAAGCATCCACATGGAGCTGGAGGATGAGCCGGGCTTTGGTGGAGGAGTTTGAGCCTGGGCGCCGGAATCGACGCCGGCACGACTTAGGCGGCCGCCGAGTCGTCTGCAGCCTGGCTCGACGCTGCGCACTAGAGGAGACGGAGGGGCTACGGGTTCCCAGTGCGTGAGGGCGGCAGAGGTTGGCTTCTGGTCATCGGGCTCGCCACGGCAACATTTAGGCACGGCGGGCGAAGCCCGGCCGTAGGGAGACGGTGGTTAGGCGGGGGGAACGAAAT
This sequence comes from Aegilops longissima, assembly GCA_021605205.1. Lineage (NCBI taxonomy): Eukaryota > Viridiplantae > Streptophyta > Magnoliopsida > Poales > Poaceae > Aegilops > Aegilops longissima. The sequence continues at coordinate 8,903 of JAHIAM010020903.1, read as the reverse complement.
GGGAAGAGGGGAATGACTGGCTCACCGAGTGCGGCGAGGGCATCGCGAAATGGGGCACTGAGCGGCGAATTGACGGCTAAGTCCGCGGTCCGGAAGGGGAATGGTGGGGCGGCGCCGGGGTGCTCCGGCATGGAGACTTGGTGAGGAGGGGAGGAGAGGGGCTAGGCGGACGGGAACATGCCGGTGAGGAGAAGGGGTGGCCGCTGGCGGAGCTCAGCCGGTGGCGGCAGCCCGCTCGGTGAGCTCGGGAAGAGGGCCAGGAGAAAGGAGAAGGAGCGGCGAGTGAGGGAGAGGGGCGAGGGGCACGGGCGCCGCCGGGATGACGGGGCGCCATGTGGCTGTGCGACGCGCAGTAGCTCCGAGGCGCATGGCTGGCGAGGCTGGTGTCCCTCCTTCCGCCATCGCGAGGTAGGCGACTATGGTGTCGGTTGGTGGGTCGGGCCACCAATGGGCCAGCGAGGAGGGAAAGAAGGTTGGGCCGGTTACGCCAGTGTAGGTGGGCAGGTAACTCTCTCTTTAATTTATTGTTTCGCTTAATATTCTGTAGTCTTAGGCTTTATTAAAAATACCAGGCACTTCTAAAAATCCTGAAAAATAATTGTGGCAACTCTTCTAAATATATGCAACAGCCCACATTTAGTTTCGTAATTATTTGAGCATTTAAATTATTTATAGCATTCAATGCCCAAATTCAAATACTTCACTTAATTAATTCAAAATCCATAAATGGCCAAGAAATATGCTCATCATTTTGGCAGAGGTTTTTTTTACCTTTATCAAAAATCACTTAACATTTCCAAAGGCATTTTGGGTTCATTGAAAATATTTTATTGAACCTAGTTGATTTCAATTGGTGCTAGGGTTTCAACAATCCCCATTTCAACTTTCTCGAAGATTAACATGATGACATGAATGCCTTAATGCAACTAATGTCACACAATTCTAGGGTTGTGACACACCTCGCCACGTGGTTCCCATGCTCTTGGGGTCATGGACGTGGAAGTGGGGAACTGGGCAGGAGCAGAGGCGCAAATCTGCCCCGATTCCTCGCTCTTCCTATGCCTTGATTCACCGAAGGGTGGCCAGCCCCACCTTGCTTCTTTTAAGAAGAGCGGAAGGGGAGCGCAGAAGCCTGCACTCTCCCATCTCTTCCTTCTCAGCTTCTGCCCTTCTCTCATTCGTCATGGAGAAAGGGAACCTTGGTTCTTCGATTGGTGGCGCGAGGGTCGCCACAGACAGCGCACACCTCCCAACCCCATCGCCTGGGTGGCAGAGCCAGCCACAAGGGAAGAGGAGGGGCAAGGTCGTGGACGAGGTCGAGGCGCTGGGAAGAAGCGGACGGGCGGCGCACTGCCCCCCGCCTCCGCTGGCAGCCTCCCCGGGCGTGTCCACATGGGACGACCCTATGAAGCTCTTTCTGTCAGGGCCGCTGGCGCCTGGCCGCGCCTCCCGCTTTCTAGCCCGTCATGAGCGCTGGCGGAGTCGGATCTGCCCGAGACATCGAGACCGCATATGAGGGGCAGGGATCAGCGGCACGCGAGTCCACGCGGTATTCCCAGCCCCTAATGTGATGTATCTTGATCGGGGTGGAAGACGCTCACCTGCATCCACAGCCTCGATGGCGGGTTTACCCTCCATTTTAAGTTAATGGAGGGTGATCTCTCTCCGCAAGGTTCGGGATCTCGCACTGGGCTAAGTGCTGCGGATAGCTCCTCCGACAAGATTCTCGAGCGAGAGTGACGAGGAGGAGAGCGACAGCGACGACGAGGGTAGCGGGCCTGACAGTTGTCAAGCGCCGCCGGCGCCACCGGCACCCCATCATCCGCCGCTGCCTTGAACTCCCCGGGTCGCCTCTTGGGCGATCAAGGAGGCTGCGGAAGGGGAAGAGGGATGGCACAAGGTCGCTGTCGAGCACGAGGCGAGTGCCTCGACAGGCCGACGCTCCGCCGCCCTGGCCTTCGAGCTCCCACTTCCGCGCCGCTGCCTCCGCGGCCCTGAGAGCCCCGATGTTCCTTGGTGCCTTCGCACTGTAGCTTGCTCTAGGGCCTTTGCCCTTCTCGCCCTTGACCTACCTCAAGAGAGGGACAGAAAAGGATTACGGGCATCTTATCTTTTAATTTAAAGCTAGCTTATCCGCATTTTAAAACTTGTAATCCTCTCTTCATGTTTTCATTCTCCACGGATCTGTATCCGAAAGTAGGATGTTTTAATGAAAAGGGATGCTTGAAAGGGACAAAAGGCTTGACCGACACCGCAGCCTCGCAACTCGGGCTTGCCGAGCTCCTCAGTTCTGGCTTGTCACGGTGTCATGCCTTCTTTTCTCCTTCATTATGTTATTTCAGCCTGAACAATTTAGCCAAACGCAATAAGTTATTTTTGTAATATAACTTATTCGGCAATATTTATGTTACTTCCTTTACTCAATCTTGGCTGTATGTTACTGCCCTACGCTTTTATGGAAACTTGTCGGGCAGCACTTTGCCGAGAACCGAAAAGGAACTCAGCAGTTCTCAAGGGCCGCCACCGACAAGCAACTTGTCATGACTAGCAAGAGCTCACTAAGTTGTTGAGCGGACTCAAACAGTAAGGGCCACCAGTCACGATTTGGTTCTTCAAGCACAGGTTTTCCATACAGCGCTATCGCTCAAGGAAAATAACTTTTTTAAATCGAATGCTCAAACTTTGGCAACTTAGCTTTTCTGCTGTCATTTCCGCAAGGCGAATTCAGGTCATCGCTACGCACTAAGATTTCAAAGCCCCGACAGCGAGGGAAAGGGCCGAGGATGTCGAGTCCCCGACCAAAATGGCCAGGATAAAGGGACCGTTCGGAGAGCTTGAGCTGTTGATGAATCTGTTTTGAATGGTACCGCACGGTTCACACTTGGTTACTTCAGCGGTTGCATCCCGAGGGCTTCGCCGAAGAATCCTGCCGAAAGCTTTGCCGGCAAGTGCTTGCGCCCAATGTGGTGACCACATATGCTCCATATCTTCTCGCCAACAGCTTTCATTCATCTTCCCGCAAATACACTTCAATTTCACACCGCTGAGTCTTCTTCATACAGATGTTGTCAACAAACCGGTACATACTTGACTGCCGGGCTACTTTTTCCGCTTTTCTTGCTCTTCGGAAGTTCTCCGTCTCAAGGAAATGGACGACGGTCGCCCATGCCGGAGCCTGCGGGCTTGACAACAAGGACTAAAGGCTCATCTATCGCGGGAACATCAGCTCATGCAAGAACTCGTGGGTCCCGCCGGAGTTGATGATTCTCCCAAGCTTGCCGGAGCGAAACTTGTCGGGAGTGTTTGCTTCAATGATACAAACAAGAGGTTTGTCCGGAGCATACGCTCCTCGTTGATACTTTGGCTGGTTTTAGGGACCTTCTTGGCGGCGGCTTGTGGAGCTCGCCGAAAGTAGTCGCCGGAAACCAGTTTTCTTTCTTGCTCGCCCCGTTGATGGTGTTACGGGTTTTATTGAGCACAAAAATTCCTGGTTCCATTGTAACTTAAGTGGGCACATTTGGAGATGCCATCACTATATATTCTGAGCTCTTGAACGGTTCCATCCGCAGGTTCAAAGTGCTCTTCTAGCTTTCCACCTCATCGACGAGGGCTTCCATCAACGGATTTTTGATAATCTTTTATTTACTTGTTTGACCAAAGTTGCGAAGTCCCCGAAATGAGCTTTTGATCCCAAGGTCCACCGAATCCCGAGACCGCAAGGCCTTTCATACTTGCAGATTATTTGTTGCTTGTTCCTTGGGAAAGTGCATCCGGACTATGTACTTGAGGTGCTCCGTGGGTGGAAAGCAAGACGCGACCGACGCCAGCGAGAAGGCACCGCCAAAGTACATCACCACTTTTTATTTGCCTCCTTGACGGGATGCTCCATCTCCGAATCTCTTCATCTTATGCTCGCCCACTTGCTAAGGAATTCGCCAACCTGCTCGATAGTTGGGGGTTAACTTGAGACCAAAGCTTGATAGCCCAAAGGCCCACCGACAATCCCCCGCTGCTTCCGGATTTGTAATATCCTTCGGGAAAGCGAGTGACAATCGTTATCTCGTGGCTTGGAAGTAATGGTGCAGCTTTGAGGCCATGAGGAGGCCAAAGCAGCTTTTGCACCCGAGTACCTTGATCTAGCCCCCGGAAGGGAACCGACAGTAGACCGGGCGCCGCACCTTTTTTCGATCTTGTCGCAACCCCTGGCCGACCGTTTTTTGTCGGGACCGAGCTTGACGGTGAAGCCCCCTTCGTCGCTGGATGCAATGCCTTGGTTGCCGGGCTCATCATCCCCTCCTCCCGCTACTAACGCAACACTAACCACTTGATTGGTCGCTTTATATACAGCAGAATTTCTTTGGGCCTAGGTGCACAAGTATTGGAGCCGGAGGAATGTATCTTTCGTCCTCCAGGAGCCTCCGCCGAGTCCATTTCATTGACCGCCTTTTTCAAAATCTTGAAAACGGCAGGGGCTGCTCGAGACTTAGAGATGAACCCAGAGCAGCCACGCAACCGCAAGCCTTTCCGAATACTTGACGCGCTTTGGTGCTTAATCTGCTCAATGGCCTTTGATCTTGCTTCGGGATTGGCTTCAACCCTCACCGAGAAATAAAGAACCCGAGAAGCTTGGCGGGGGACTCCAAACACGCACTTCGGGTTGAGCTTGAGGTTGATCTTGGCGAGATTTGCAAATGTTTCATCCAAATCCTGAACCAGAGTCGCCTGGTTCTTGTTTTGACCACTATGTCATCCATGTAGGCTTTACATTTCGTATCTCGTGGTTCAAAGGCATCATGGACTACCCTTGCAAAGGTTGAACCAGATTCTTCAAACCAAAGGCATCCGATAAAGCAAGACGCCACATGGTGTAATGAATGTGGTTTTCTTCATCCTCTTCGCCATGAAGATCCGATGATATCCTGAATATGCATCAAGAAACGAAAGCGATCACATCCAGCCGTGGAGTCAACAATTCCCGCTGCAAGGGAAATGGGTCTTTGGGAAAGCTTTTATTAACATCGTGAAGTCAATACAAAGTTCCCATTTCCCATTAGCCTTATGGAAACTACCGGATTGGCCAACCACGGGGGGTGGAGGACCCTTCCGACAAGCCCTCGCTTCTAATTTCTTGATTTCTTCCGCATGAACTCTTGGCGCCCCACCGCCTGCTTCCTAACTTTTTGCTTTTGACGGGCCCTGGGAGGACGGCACAGGTGATGCTCAATTACTTTCCGGGAACACCGGGATGTCGATGGTTGCCATGCAAACACATCCATTTTCGCCCCAGAAAGCAACGAGCTCGCCTTCCTATTTAGGATCAAGGCGGCACCGATGGTGAAGGTACCACCCGCCCTCCTTGGCGGCACCTTTGGTCTTCCGGGAGCTGCCATCGCCTTCTTGCCCGGGTGGGCCGAAAGGTGCCCCCGACGGTAGCGCAGCACCGGAGGTGCGCGCCGGGGGGCAACAGCTCTTGCCGGACTTGGTGGTTCTTCCCCCGGAGCTTCAGCAGCAAGTGGTTCGTTCCGGCCGCGCCGTTGATCCCCAAATCTTGTCGGCGCAGAAAGTGCATCTTTTTGTCGCCATGGACAGAAATGACGCTTATTGGCCGGGCATCTTGAGGTTGTAAGCATAATGGAGGCGGCCATGAACTTGGCAAAAGGGGACGGCCAAGCATGCCATTGTAGGGCAATGGGAAATCGGGCGACGCCAAACGTGACCCCTCTCGCCTGAAGTTGACCCGTCAATGTTACCGCAACGGATCTTCCCTTTGGGCTTGCCCTTCCCGGTTGATTCCCTTGAAAGTACCCGCCGAGCTCCTTGCCGTGGATTTGGCTTTTGGAGCACCGCAAGGAGATCAAATTCAGGCCGGCCCTGGCCTCAACCAACATCTTTGTGACCTTGAGGTTGCGGATGGTTGGTGAGACCAACATCGGCAAGCACCCGGCCGCAGGATGCGATCCGGGTGGTCCTCAATGTCAAAGATGGGAATGCAGGGACCACTTCGAGGTTTGCGCGGATTTGGAGGGCTCCTGCATTCACCTCACGATCCATTGCTTGAGTTGGCGGTGCGAGGTATGCAAGAAGCACCACCGCCAACGCAAAGGACCCTCGCCTTTTGAAACTCTTGCTCGCCCCGCTTCATCGCCTTCCATGTCTTCGCCATCTTCATCTTCATCTTCTTCCTTGTCGCGCCGGGAGGTTTCCCTCCTTGCCGCTGCTTGGCCTTGCCGCGTGTCCTCCCGACCGGTTCTCTTTTACTTGCTGCACCGCACCTTTGGGTTTTTCCCTTGTCTCCCGCCAGATTCAGCCTCTCGAGCTCAACAAGCTTCGATTTTTGCAGCTCAAGATCGGGGCCCCGGGCGTGGATCTTACAAGATCGCTTGTTGGAGTTGTCGCTTGTCGGCGTCCCACACCTGGGCGGTCGGGCGCCAACGGTAACCTCCTTGCCGGAGCCACTTTTTGGCCTTTGTTGGTGCACCATCCTTGCCGGATCTCGACAACCAGTACTTTTTTTTCTTCCTCCTATTGTTTCGGGCCGCTCTTTCTTGCCGGGCGACCTCAGCCGACTTGCCTCCCCACATTCTCTCCCCGGGAGTCTTCTTTTCCTTCGCCCGGCACACTTGTCGGCCAGTATGGAGCCCGACGTTTTCACTTTGCACATCGCCTTTCCTCCTCATCCGGCGGTTTCGACATTCAGAAATGCACCTACCACGGCAGGGTGGACGCCCGATGTTGTAGGCACTGACAATCTCAGATGAACTTGGCAGGACTCTCCTCCTTTCCGGGCAAAGGTGGAGGTCACTTGCCATGAGGCTTGTGGCACCGTGAAGGGCCTAACAAACCGGTGGCATAAATTGCCCAAGAAGAAATAGAGCCATCCGGCAAGTGCATGAGCCAAGATCCGACGCTTGGCTTGAGCACCGGGGAAAGTAGTTTGGGAGGATCTTGTCGTTCGCCCCCGCCCGCACCGCGATGGTGTAGATGCCGAGGAACTCCGATGGGTGTGTCCCGCCATCATACTTTTCTCGCACATCTGGTTTGAAGTTTTTTGTCGGGCCACCGGATTTGCCGCAGCTCACAGTGAACGAGGGCAACCTTATCACAGACGGAAGTCGCCGGGTTCTTCCGGCGCATGCATTAAAGGGGCCCGCTGGTCGATTGACGGGACGCTTCGGGCGCCGATACGGGTTCGAAGCGCCTTCTTCTTGCCGCTTCGGAGAACTTGGGCCGCCCGGCGAGGCTCGGATCCGGACGACCGTGGAGTCGCTGCCGGGTGGATCCGGCGAGTCGGCATCTTGGTCTTCGGAAGGGGAGGCACGGTGGCTGCACCTAAGTCTGCCGCCATCACCGCCCGGCCGCTTGCCCGGCACAGGCACTTTGTTGCGGACGCCGCTGGCGGGAGATGATTGTGGCCTCCATTCGCCGATTTTGTCGGCCGTTGAGGGTAGTCTAGTAGCGTTTTGCCAAGGCTTCCTGTGGGGGTGGCAATATGACGAAAGGAACGGAGGTGCTTGACCCTTAACCAAGGGAGGAGCAGCATCCCGCCAAGCGACGACCACTGCACCGCATGCCGAGGTATGGGTCTCGAGGGCCTCGATCCTCCACTTTTGATCCAACGAGCGATGGTGCCGAAAGCATCAGACGCTGTTCCCGCGCCTCCCCGGGCGAGGGTGCGGACTCGGACGCCAGCCGTGTTGCCTTGTCCTTGACCTGGCGGCTTTGGGCCTCTCGACGACGCTTCCTCCGGCGGCCTTCCCACCACCGACAGGGTGGTGGGTTCGACGCGACGTCCTTGCTGCCAAGACTTCTTCCGCGCCATGTTGAAAGATGTTGATGAAGTTGCTCGTGACCGCCGGATCGGGTTCCACAGCCCGACGCCCCTACCGCGCGCCAAAGATGTCGGGAGGACTGATCGCGCCCCAAAACACCTATGGGACCTGGGTCCCTTGTGGTTCGGAGGGGGCGGAGATTGCACAAGAGCGGATCGAGGCGATGCACACGAGCAGATTTACCCAGCTCGAGCTCCCGAGAGATAATACTCCTACCTTGCTTTGTGGATTATCTTGTGTTCTTGCTAGAGCAATGGGAGCTACAAGACCTAGCCTCGAGTGTGGTTTCGGTGAGTATGATGAACTAAACCGAGCTGGACCGAACCTAACCGAACCCTTTCACGCTGACTTGGGCCTCCTTTTATAGGCACAAGGGGTCACCACATGTGGCAAGTAGACAAGGGTAAGATAGTAAAACATAGGTTGGTACACCGCTTGTACAAAGGAAAGAATCTATACCTAACTCACGGCAAGGGACAAGAGTCATCAATGCCCGCCTCAATCGCCCCAAAGGTAAAGGACCGCGCGTCCGCTTCCACGATGGGCTTGTCGCCGCCATCGCTATCCCCGGTGCACGCCGCACCGGCTTGGGAAAGCCCTGGACACGCTGGCGTGAGCCGAGCGGGATGAAGAGGGTTTCCCGGCAAGGCCTTGCCCGCAGGAACTTTGTCGCGCTTGGGGCTCGGCGCCCACCAAGCCTTCCCAAAGAAGATCCCTTCCCAAGCCCTTTGCCGGGCCTTGTCTCTTCATCTTGAGTTCTCCTTGGGGTCTTGTTTTCAAGGGCCCGAGGGTCTTGGCAACGCCAGAAGGGGCCACGGGACCCCAAATCGCCTGCAGGGTTGGGGTACTAAGGTACCCCTACTTTTAGTACACCGAAGATGGGCATCCGCACGCCCTTTTTCGTGAATGAGGAGCGGAGTCCACCCTCTTGAGAATAACCCACCTAGATGGAAGACATAGGCAGCCCTAGTTGTACATGAGTTGCTCAGCATACAAAAACAGAATTTCATTTGAAGGTTTGGAGTTTGGCAATAAATTTATTTGAACGCGTAGATACCGGATATAGGAAGGTAT
>JAHIAM010020899.1:0-27242 GCA_021605205.1 Aegilops longissima | reverse complement strand
CTTCAAGGGTGCTCAAATAGCGGATGAGTGCTCCAAAGATGTAATTTTTGAGTAGACTCGCATTTGTTATCCTGTACGCTGAAAACTTGTTCATATGCGCTAAGCAACGCTTGTTAATTTAAAATATTACCTTCTGTGCGGCCGTTTATCAAATTTGAGAGATGGCAAGTCGTTGGCTTCAAATTTCATGCCACGAAAGTCGGGTTGTTCGGGATAAACTTGAGCACTCTTGTTCCCATTCTTGGGTCCATCTAGAGAGGCGCCAACGCAACGTAACAAGGCAACCGGACTTATAATGCTTGAACACTCACTTAGCCATAGAATTCTATAATTTTAAATTTCGCCAAGCCCCTAGTATTCGAAGACCGAAGTTCGGGCGCTATCCACGCCTTTGGCCGGACAACTCCGTTCCTCGCCTAAGCGCATAATTCCTTAGGGACCCAAAACCTCTCGAACAGCGATCGCTCTCGCCTATCATGACGGGCCAGTTTTAGCTTTTCCATCGAGGTGCTCGACCCAGCTCAACTGGGCATAATCGCAGTGGTTCTCCCGTGCTACCTTAGCCGATATAACGGAACGTAAGGTACCAAAACACGGAGCCGGGCAAACCCAACTATTGACCCAAGACATGATTCGAGCCGATTCATATAATGCTATAAGTTCGGGTGCCGCACTTGTGAAAGTGTTCGACTTATCACACCATAATTTTGGGGTACTTAAGCCCCGTGTATTGGCTGTACCAAAGTGTACGGGTGCAACATATCATGAAATGAACATATATATAGATAAAAAGAGTACAATAATAGGCAAAAGCTATGCATTGTTTATTCAAAATGTATCACGATGAAAGCGTAACGATACAAATAGTGCGATAAGCAAGGAATGGGACTATCTAACATGTCCCTCCAGTGGTAAGCTCATGGATGGTATGTAAAACAGGTATAATGCTCGTAATAGAGACCACCAACACTCGACGAGTCAGCTTTCCTCGGCTATTGCATCATGAGTTCGGGCGATTCTAGTGCCGGACATGACTTCGAAAACGGAGTCCTAAAAAAGAAAAAAGAAGAAAAAGGAATGACACAATCGAGCACCTGCGCGGTCGAGCCGCATTCTTGGCGCAGCCGTGGTCGTGCCCTCCCCTTATGCCTATGGTATCTCCAGAGCGTAGTTATGTACACGCGGTACTGTCTTCTTCAACTTCGCAAGGGCTGGGTTAGCCGGATTGCTACGCGATGCTTGAATCGCGCCAGCGGTCTTGTTGTAGGTTACTCCGGCGCCGCTTGGCGTGTCCGGACGCTTAGTTGCCGGACTCGAGGATTGCCGTGAGAGGTTGCTTTGCACCTCCGCCACGAGGGCCGCTGTGGTGCTCCTCCTGCTCGAGAGAGCGCTCGTGTTTCCATTGACCGTGATTACTCCTCGAGGGTCTCGCATGTTAATCTTGAGGTATGCGTGCGGCACCGCATTGAACTTTGTAATGCGGTTCGTCCGAGCAGGCGTGATAGCCGCTATGAACGGGACTATGTCAAGATTAACTCTTCGCTTCGAAGTTATTCGGGATCCAAGACCACTACGAGTGTGACTGAGCCTGCATAATTGGCCTCTACACCCGTATGATGCCTTTAAAGGTCGCCTTTGTAGGTTTAATCCTTGAGGGGTCTATGCCCATTTTATGCGACTCTATCCCCGATAAAGCAGGTTCAGGTTGCTACCGCCGCCCATCGACTCTAGTGAGGTGAAACCGCCAATAATTGGGTCAAGAACCAATGCGCGAAACCGCCGCGGACGGATGCTAGTGGGTGGTCCTTCGATCAAGGTGATCGGGCAGGAAGACCATGGGTTGAACTTTGGGGCGATCGCTCCATCGCAGATACGCCCCTTTAGTGCACGCTCCCTCCCTTTGGGTATATGGGTATGCGATATCATGTTCACCGTCCGCAATTGTGTGGGAAAACCCTTCGCCCTCTATTGTTCGGGCGGTCAGCTCTTCCTCGCCGCCGCTATGCAGCCCGTTGTCATTGAGTTCGGCGCTTAACTTGCTCGCTTGTTTGAACACCCAACAATCCCTCGCTGGTGTGATTGGCTGGTTTTTCAGGGTGCCATGTATCTAGCACGATCGATTGAGTATTCGATCCAAGTTGGACGGCCCTGGTATTTCTTTTGAATGGCTTCTTCCACTGACCGGTTTAGAGCCTCGAATGCGCATTGACGGCCAGATTTCAGCGCTATCGCCATACGCGGCGCTTTGTTCTTATTATGGCGCGACCTTCCATTGCTGTCCTTGGGATCCGAACTATCAAGGTGTTTGGCCTGTTGTTGCTTCGAGCTAGCTAGCTGTCCTCTCCCGCACAAAAGCAGTCATGAGGGTTGTGAGGGCTGCCATAGATTTCGCTTTTCCTTTCCTAGGTGCCGCAAGCCACTCGTCATGGATGTTATGTTTGAAGGCTGCAAGGGCCTCGATCCGGACAATCAACCATTTGATTTTTCTTTGTTAGGAACCGTGGTCTAGAATTGCTCGCCGATTCTTTCCGCTGCTGAATTATGTGGCTAAGGTCATCGGCGCCGGTGGTCGCATTATATGTGCCTTGGAAGTTATCAAGGAATGCGGCTTCCGTGTCCTCCCAACAACCAATTGATTCTTGCCGCAAGCTGTTAAGCCAATGCCGAGCTGGTCCTTTAAGCTTGAGGGGAGGTATTTGATGGCATGTAGATCATCACCGCGGGCCATGTGGATATGGAGAAGATAATCCTCGATCCAAACCGCAGGATCTGTGGTACCATCGTATGATTCGATGTTTATGGGTTTAAATCCTCGTGGATTTGATGATCCATTACTTCATCCGTGAAGCATAGTGGTGTGCGCGCCTCAGATTGGGCTATATCACAACGTAGCTCAAATGAGCTTTGTCTATTGTGTTCGGCCCGCCGGAGTTTCAGATCCGGCGTGATTCGTTATCGCCACGTGTCGCTACGCCTACACGATCCGTAGATCGATCTTGTATGTTTTGCCTTATCCTCCAATATATATCGCAAGTCCCGCGCGCTTTCCCGCGTTCTGGTACTTTTTGAACGGCGTCGGGTATGGCTTGAACGGAGGGTCTAGAGGCCTTCTATCACGGCCACGGGTGGCCGGTCTCGCCATGTCGTGACGCTGGTGACTTGGGTGCTTCCTCCGATTGAGGCAACGGCCTGCTTGGGGTAGCTTTTGGAGGGCGCTCGAGTTCATACTCTTCACCGCAAGGACTTCAGTCCATCCGTCACCTAGCAGGTCTTTTGTCACCTCTAAGTGTTGCTGCTTTTTCTTGAGGCTGTTTGTCGTGGCTATAAGCCCGCTTGAAACGCCTTGTTCGGGCGGGATCCTCGTGCACGAAAAAATTCGCCGTCAAGCCGAGGCTTGCCTCATCTTCGGAGGGAGGCGATAATTATCGCCCCGACCTTTTTCTGCTGCAGACCGTCAGGCGGGCTTGCTTGTCCCTCCTCCCGCGCTACCGAGTCCCGCTGAGGGGGTTTTCTTCGCACCGTCCGGGGTGTTATTATCTCCGTCGCCGAATCACCGCTTTTGCCGTGGCGGGATGAGCGCGCGCACCGACGCCGGGCGCTCGTTGCTTCTTGAGGGGTCATCCTCCGCTGTTCCATCGCTGCTCCCATCTTTTGGGATGTCCACCATGTATATGTCGTGATGACGAGGTGGCCTTCCAAAGGCCTCGTAGGTGCTGGGTCTTGGTCGCTCTCCGCATCGCCGCCCATACCGCCGATGTCTTCGAGTCAAGTCGAGCATGTCGGTTAAATCTTCGATAAAGGCTACAAAGTGGGTGGTGGGTGGGCGTTGAATTCTTCATCGTCTGTGATCCCAACCTTCCCGACCGTAATCCGCCAGGGCTCTCCTCGGATAAGGAGAAAGACTTTAGTCAATTCAGGATGTCGCCAAAGGGCGAAAAGCCGAAAGATGTCCGCGGCGGTGAACTCCATGACCGCGCCCAATCGATTCGATTGGGGCGCGGAGGGTTCGGAGTCCGGAGAGGAGTCCGGCACCTTGGAGTCGAGGTCTTCTTGAAAGGACAGGATAGAGTTCGCCTCAATCGCCAGAGATTGTAGCCCCGAGGCGGTGTCCAACCACTCGCCCTGATCGGGGAATCCGCCCGGATTAAGGGTCGGAGCGGATGTCGGTGCACCCTCCGTGGCAATCGCTCGGGCTGCAGAGCTAGATCATGCCCATCGAGATGCTAGGCGGCACGTTGGTTGCGTCTCAATCCGTCAAGATCAAGTCTCCGCGATATCGGCCGATAGTTCAAACTTCCAAATCTGACCTGATGGCTGGGGCATAGCTTTCGATCTGCTTCCAGATGGCTGCTTAATTGCCTGCAGGTAAAGCCGCCAATACGAAGATCTGTCCGGGAGAAAGGTCTCACCCCGACCGCGTCAGAAGTTGATGATCGGGAGCCATCGGCCTATCGCGTGACGGCATACGAGGAACTGTCAATGAAAGCACCAATGTCGGTGTCAAAACCGCGGATCTCGGTAGGGGGTCCTAAACTGCGCGTTTAGGCGGATGGTAACAGAGACAAGGGACACGATGTTTTTTACCCAGTGTTCGACCTCTCAATGGAGGTAATACCTTACTCCTGCTTGATTAATATTGATGATATGGGTAGTACAAGAGTAGATCTACCACGAGATCGTGAGAGGCTAAACCCTAGAAGCTAGCCTATGGTATGATTGTTGTTGTGTCCTACGGACTAAAACCTCCGGGTTATATATAGACACCGGATAGGTTAGGGTTACACAGAGTCGGTTACAATGGTAGGAGATCTACATATCCAGATCGCCAAGCTTGCCTTCCACGCCAAGGAAAGTCCCATCCGACACGGACGGAAGTCTTCAATCTTGTATCTTCATAGTCTTGGAGTTCGCCGTGATGATAGTCCGCTATCCCGACACCCCTAGTCCAGATTCTCACCCATGAGTCCTTCTTGCAAACAGTATGTACATCAAAGAAGAATTCTCATACACATGATTTTGATGTATATACTTACCTTGTGGTCTTGAGTTGGCTTAGGATGGAATGAACCTCAGAAAACAAGGTTAGATAACACACGATGCATCTACTAGCCGAGCAAACAAAAGAAACCACAAGAATACCAAGACTGGATGACATGTAGAGAGTCAAGATCGAAAACCACATTGGATTAGACATGTCCCCAAGAGTAAAGATATGCAATGAATTTAAATGATCTCTTTCCTTAGATGTCTTGCTCCCCGAATCTAACATGGGATACCGAGAAGATAGGGAATGTAAAATCAGAGTTGAAGGAAAACAGAGCTGAAAGATATGAACGATGATCGAGCTAAAGTTCGAGCTAATGTATGCTAATGCAAAATTGAGCATAACAAATCATATGAACATGTCTCTCCCTCAAGAAGACATGTGGACATCTCTCCTCTTGAACACCAAGCATCTGGGATCCTTGAGAAATACTTTCTACTTAAGTATCCTCTTCCCCGGAGATCTCTCTCTCTCCCTCCGAGATGTGATCTCTTCTCTAAATGATAAGCTTTGATGTGATCTCTCTCCCCTTTGACATCAATTTCCAAGAAGGGCTTGATTAAAAAATGTGAGCTCTCTCTCCCCGCCGAATTTGTCGTGAATGGGTTTGATCCTTGAGTCACAACATAAAGCAATGATAAAATGTGATGCTTGTTGAGGACAAGATTCATTGAGTGGAGCTGGATCAAGAAACACATAATATGTGGCAAAGAGTTCTTCCTGTTAAGAAATCGGTGGCACCGAGTGGTATTCTTCTGTCGTATCAAAAGATTCGTTGGACCTGAAATAACAAATCGGTGTAACCGAGTTCATCGCAGAGAAAACACTTGTCACCTCAGCTCACTAGACTAGTAAGATCTCACAAAGATTTGCAAGGAATTAACTGAAAGATATGCAAGGAATTAGATGCGTAAACTGCAAGAAAACAGTAAAGAAATCTGGATGAAGTTTTTTTGAAAGGAAAACACAAATGCATGAGACAAATGTAAAAACTCGTAAAAGAACACAGAGAACTTCATCTAGAGATGGTAGGCTACAAAGTCACCTATGTTAGGGTATATTGACTTAGGAGTCAAGTGAGATCACTTGATCATAGGCCATACTCTATCGCTTAAGCTCAAAATGGGGTTACCATTTTCGCTTACATCTTGATGTATTCACATCTTGTCAAGTTGCTTTAACTCATGACTGGAGTAAAGCTTCTATAAGATTGAATAACATACCTTGGTTGGTGGTGTTGTCCATGTAGTTGAACTTGCGGGTTGCTCAAGGTTGATGTAGCTCATCAAGAATTTGGAGCACCACTTGGAATTTGAGTCCATCTACCTACATGGGTTAGTTCTTGCAAGGAAGAGCACTTGTATATCCAAAATGACAATCATGAAACTCAACATAGAATTTGTCAAAGGATATGTTTGAAAGGTTTCGTGCTTCCTTGTCTTCAACCACCTTGTGTAGAGACTTGGTGATGTAGAGATTGCTCAAGATATGAGCAGATTTCAAGCTGATGGAATTTGATTCAACCAAGTACCTACATGGGTTAGATAACATGCAAGATACAAATATATCCAAGACATAAGTTTTTCATCATAAGATAAATATCAAGGATTAGTCATAAGCTCATGTCTTGCAGGTATCCAATGGAGTTTCTACTCCAAGTTTGAAGCATCAATGATGTTCAATTCTCCTCTTAACCTGCAAAACACTTTCTCATCAAGAGGTTTAGTGAATATATCCGCTAATTGCTTTTCGGTGCTAACATGCTTAAGATCAATGTCACCCTTAGCAACATGATCTCGAATGAAATGATGACGAACTTCAATATGTTTAGTTCGAGAATGTTGCACAGGATTATGACCAATTTTGATAGCACTTTCATTATCACAAAGCAATGGAACATGTCTCACATATATCCCATAATCTTTAAGAGTTTGGGTAATCCAAAGTAATTGAGCACAACATGAACCAGCTAGCAATATATTCAGCTTCAAGGTGGATAAGGATACTGAGTTTTGTTTCTTGAGGACCAAGACACAAGAGATCTACCAAGAAATTGACAAGTACCAAGTGGACTTTCTATCAACCTTGTCTCCGCATAGTCCGAGTCGAATAGCCAACAAGATCGAAAGAGGCCTCTTAGGATACCAAATGCCAAAATTTGGTGTATGGATTAAGTATCTCACTATCCTTTTCACGGCCTTAAGATGACATTCTTTAGAGCAGCTTGATATCGTGCACACATGCACACACTTAGCATAATATCGGACGTGAAGCACATAGATATAACAATGAACCAATCATAGAGCGATAAACCTTTTGATCAACCGTTCACCATCTTTGGTTAATTCAAGATGTCCACTAGTAGGCATGGGTGTAGTCATACCTTTGCATTCTTGCATATTGAACTTCTTGAATAAGTCCTTGGTGTACTTTGTTTGTGAGATAAAAGTACCTTCCTTAGTTTGCTTGATTTGCAAACCAAGAAAGAATTTGAGTTCACTCATCATAGACATCTTAAACTTCTCCGACATTAGCTTCCCAAACTTTTCACTAAAATGAGGGTTAGTTGAACCAAATATAATATCATCAACATAAATTTGGCACACAAAGAGTTCACCATTAACCCTTTTAGTAAAAAGAGTAGAATCAATTTTCCCAATTTCAAAGCCTTTTTCAATAAGGAACTTGGTCAAGCATTTATACCATGCTCTAGGAGCTTGTTTAAGTCCATAAAGAGCTTTGTGAAGTTTGTAAACATGATTGGGTTTCTTAGGATTGACAAAGCCGGAGGTTGTTTAACATAAACTTCCTCTATTTCACAATTTAGAAAAGCACTTTTATTGTCCATTTGGTACAAGGTGATATCATGGTGATTAGCATAGGTAAGTAAGATGCGAATGGACTCAAGTCTAGCAACGGGGGCGTAAGTCTCACCATAGTCCATACCTTCGACTTGTGTGTAGCCTTGGGCGACGAGACGTGCTTTGTTGCAAACTACTTGTCCATCTTCATCTTGCTTGTTGCGAAACACCCATTTGGTACCGCTTATGTTGTGGTTGTTGTCGGGCTTCTCAACCAATGTCCAAACTTGGTTCCTCTCAAAGTTATGTAGCTCTTCATGCATAGAATTTATCCAATCCGGATCTTCCATTGCTTCTTCGACCTTCATAGGTTCAATGCTAGAGATGAAAGAATAGTTTTCACAAAAGTTAGCTAAACGAGTTTTAGAGCGAGTGATTCTCCCGCTTTGAATATCATTGTAGATTTGCTCGACGGATGGTATTTAGCAATTCTTGCTCGAACTCGTGAAAGCTTTTGCTTGGGTCTTCGCTGAACATCTTCTTCATCTTGTTCTTCTTCTTGGCCTTCTTCATTGTTGGCGTTGTCGTTCTTTGTCGTGGTGGAGAAGGAGGTTGTTGACGCTCATCTTGATGCACTTCCTCGCTTTTCTTCATCTTGGTGTGTCCCACTTGTGGATGCTTCCGTATCAACTCTTGGTTCACCTTGTCGTGAAGTAGAAGCTTCCACTTGACGGACGAGGTACTCTCCTTCACCTCCGCTGGACTAACCTTGCCAATAGACAAGTCTTGGATTGCTTCCAAGGATCTTTGTCTCCTACATCAATTGGCAATTGCTCTACTTGCAGTCCGTTAGATTCATCAAACTTCACATCTACCATCTCTTCAACCTTTCGAGTGAAATTGTTGTAGACACGGTAAGTGTGAGAGTTTGAGCCATAACCTAGTAGGAAACCTTCATGAGACTTAGGAGCAAATTTAGAACGACGATGCTTATCAAGAATGTAGCACTTTGAGCCTAATACTGAAAGTATCCAACTTGGGGTTTGTTACCGTGAGTAGCTCAGATGCCGCCTTGCCGAGTAGCTTGTGAAGATAGAAGCGATTTGTTGCATGACAAGTTGTCTCAACCGCTTCGCCCAAAAGTGCTTCTGCCTTGTACTCATCAAGCATCGCTCTCGCCATTTCGATGAGCATCCGTTCTTCCTCTCAACAACTCCATTTTGTTGAGGTGTGTACGAGTCGAGAACTCGTGTGAAATCCTTCTTCGTCAAGAAAGGTGTCCACATTTGCTCTTGAACTCCGCTCCGCTGTTGCTCGCTAACCTTCTTGATCTTCACTTCAAATTGGTTTGGGCCTTCCTAGCTAAGTTTTGAAGATCTTTGACCCGCGATTTATCATCGAGAAAGAACACCCACGTAAATCTGGAAAATCATCAACTATAACTAGACCAAAAGAATTTCCACCGAGACTCTTGTAAGAGTTGGGACCAAAGAGATCCATGTGAAGTAGCTCGAGTGGCCTCTTCGTGGTCATGATGTTCTTCACAGATTGCCTTCCTCCAACCTGTTTACCTGCTTGACAAGCACTGCAAAGTCTATCCTTATCAAATATGACATCATGAACTCCAAGGATATGATTCCCTTAATAAGCTTGTCAAGGTTTCAGATACCAACATGACCTAATCGCTCATGCCATAACCAACCTTTTGAGGATTTAGCAATGAAGCAAGTTTTAGGTTGAGCCTTTTTAGTGAAATCAACAATGTAAAGATCACCTCTACGCACACCAGTAAAGACCATTTTATGATTATCTCGATGAAACACTTGGCAATCTACTTTAGTAAATAGAACATTGAAACCAAATCAGCAAGTCTAGATACCGAAAGTAAGTTGTAGCCAAGAGATTCAACGAGCATGACATTCTGAATGGAGCTATCATGTAAGATGGCCACCTTACCGAGGCCAACCACCTTACCTTTGAGTTGTCACCAAAGTGACATAATTTCGAGGATTATCATTATCAGAAGCTCACGAAACATGTTTTTATCTCCGGTCATGTGATCGGTACATCCACTATCAAGAACCCATTCCTTTCCTCCCGACATATATCCTCAAGATTTGCCATAAGACCAAAATGTCTCATTGCATCATCAAGTTCAAGTCACTATCATCATCCTCATCATAGTATCCATGTTCAACATCGCATGTGGTGGATCAAATCCTAGAGATGGTGATTCATTAGAATGAGTTTGACAATAATCTTGTCTATGAATTTTATAGCTTCGAAATAATGTCACTAATAATACCAACATTTCCTTTGGCACGATAAGGTTTGTAACCTCAAATAGACGCATCACCAAACATATGATCACTAGTATTCATTTTACTCAAGGCAATAGACTTATGGATAATTTCATCAAGATTTTCAAGGAATAATCTGGAAATCGCTCTCAAGAAATATCCATATGGTGTAGGCACACTCAAAAGTAGGCAAACATCCCATCAAGTTTCTAGGCAATCCTCTAATGATAAGATTAACAGTTCTAAGATTTCTAGTCATGTCAATAGCTTCATCAAGGGTAGGATGCATAGGATCAACATGAGGTGCACAAGGGCTAGCAATGTACTTGTTAAAATGATATTGATTGAAAATAACAAGCATCTCATTTTTCCACTCACGAAAATACTCTCCATCAAGAATAGGCACTCTATGTCTAAGACTCCCAAAGTAGACTCATCCATCTTACTCCAATGGTGACTAAACCAAGGCAATGGAGACCAATGCTCCATACCACTTGTAGGACCTTGAGAAGAGGTGTCTAGAGGGGGGTGCTTAGACACTAAGTACCAAAGTTGCAGTTTTTAAGTTTCTTTAAAGTTTGAGGAGTTTAGGCACAAGTTTAACATTCACAACATACAGCAAGCAAGCATGCAAAGAGTATATGAGCAGCGAAAATAAAGCATGCAACTTGCAAGAATGTAAAGGAAGGGATTGAGGATTCAAACGCAATTGGAGACACAGATGTTTTTGGCGTGGTTCCGATAGGTGGTGCTATCGACATCCACGCTGATGAAGACTTCAACCCACTAAGGGTAAAGGTTGCGCGAGTCCACGGAGGGCTCCACCACTAAGGGTCCATGAAGAAGCTACCTTGTCTATCCCACCATGGCCGTCAGCCCACGATGGACTTGCCTCACTAGCGGTAGATGTAAGTGCATCTAGTGCCCTTAGTGATTTTGGTGTATTGAAGACTTATAGGTTAAGGAACTAATGCCCTTCGTGAGTGTACAGTGTCTATAAGTCTATGAGGAGTTTGATATTTACAGAGAAAGTCGAATTTTTAAAATGAAGTTCTTCGATCAAGACTTTGATATTTTGAAGACTTTCTCAAGACTTTGAAAGTGAAGAAATTGTGTGACCTTGAAGACTTGGTATTCATTCGAGGAACATGAAGCGTGAAGAATTTTGTTTTCATAGTTTCGCTTTTCTTCTTGAGTCATAGGAAACACCGCATCAAAAGGGGGTCGAGGAAATACTAACTAAAAATTTCCATGTGATGCTCAACTCAAAATCCTACACCTACCAATCCCTTCGAGTGAAGCCTTTGAAATCTCATATTAGTCCAAATAAATTCTTCAAAGGATGAGACGGTTCTTCCGGTCACCGAGGAATTTGTTCGACCGAGGAGTTAGGAATTCGCCAGGCGGATTGCCTACACAGGAGGAACATGATAGCCCCGAGGAATTTGAGATTCAAATTTCCGACTGCTGTCAGTGGTTATGCGCCACCTGTCCCAAAATATCTTATCCACCTAACGGTCATATCATTGAAGGGCATTTATGTCTTATCATGTCGGGTTGCTCCTAGGCTATAAATAGTCACTTCTCACAATCACTAGCTGGTTGGCTGCCCGAGAGAACTTGACACTTGTCATTTGAGAGCAACCCATCCTTCGAGGACTTTGAGCTAAAATCATCGAAAGGAGGAAGAACCCCAAAACCAAACCCCATAAACCCAAAGTGATTGAGCATCATCAAGAAATTGATCCTGCTGGATCCGACGCTTGTTACCTTTGAAGACTGTGCTTCTTCCAGACGGTTAGGCGCCATGGTCTAGAGCATCCAAGAGGAATTGTGGATTGCCGAGTGACCAAGTATGTGAAGGTTTGAAGTCGCCAAGACTTACCACGAGTGATTGGACGAGGTCTGTGTGACCTTAGTTCAAGGAGAATACAGGAGGACTTGGTGTCCCGAGTTTGCTCAGCGACGGGTGTCCGGACTGTGTCCTCGAGTTTAAATACTCAGCCGCCCAACCGACGCATAACCGAGACAGCAGTTGAACTGGTCTACCAAATCATTGTCTTCACCAACCTAACTTGTTCTATTTCCTCAACCCTTTCATTTCCTCATTATCGTGTTGAGTGTTTGTTCATATCTGTGTTTGAAGACTTTGATCAAGACTTTCAATCTCCCCGCTTAATTTCTTCACTGCTTTGTCTTCATCTTGTGTTATCCTGTGATTACACTTTCTGTACTCGAGCTAGTATTCATTTCATCATGATGACCATGCATGTATTCTGTTATGCTTACTCGAGTACTTATTCACAATAAGTAGTTCTTCGCTAAGGAATTTCCTCACCGCAAATTCCTCGAGGAAGAATTCATAAAATCGCCTATTCACCCCCTCTAGTCGATATACCGCACTTTCAATTGGTATCGAGCGAGGTACCCTTGTTCGTGGTGATTTTGGTTTAACCACCGAGTTTTAGTTATGCCGACCGCAGTATGATCAAGGTCTCAAGCAGGTGTCCTACCTTTGATGGGACGGACTACCCCATCGGGAGAACAAGATGCTAATGCATCTTGAAGCAATTGATAACGATCTCCGGTATGTTGTGGAAAATGGTGTTCTCACCACACCTTCTCCTAATGATACCGGTGAAGAGATTCAAGCAACTCGATTCTCGCCAAGAATATTATATGTGGCCATCCGAGCAAAGGTCAATATGGAAGAGTGAGTGCTTTGGAATCGCTAAGCTCATCCGGGACAGGCTGTCCAAAGTGAATAAAGGAGTCTCAACTCAGCGTGACTCTCAAGTTGATGTTCTTCGAATCTCTTCAACCGCTTCAAAAGACTCGACAAATCTAAAATGTTCAACAAACCTTGATCGCCTCACGTACATCTCAAATGAGCTTAAAGCACTTGGCACACTCGACATCACCGACCATGAGGTGGTGAAGAAATTGTTAAGATCGCTGATTCTCATTTGATACTCCGCACCGATGATACAAGAGCGTACGACTACAAGTCACTTGATCCTCGCCGATATCCTCGAGAGGCTAAATACTCATGAGTTTCAAGTTGCTGAAAAGAGAGATCTCTATGGTTCTAGCTATGGAAAAACATGTGCCCTCAAGGCCAAGGCTGTGTGTGAATCTGAGTGTGAAGACTCGTAGTAGCCTTGGAGATCCCAAGAATTAGGCCAGAGCTAGCACCGCTCGGAAGAAATTCCGTAAGTTCTCAAGACGTGGTCGATTTGGAAAATCCTCAAGGAGCAGTGATTCATCATCCAAAGGACTATAAGAGAAGACTCTCACAAATGCAAGAAACCTGGTCACTACATCCAAGATTGCCCTCAGTGGAAAAGGAATTAAAGAAGAAGAAACACAAGGATTACAGCCTGATGACGTTAAGAAGAAGAAAAATCATCGAAATCTTCATCATCAAAATCCTCAAAGCCTTCTTCTCACAAGAAGAGCAGCTCCAAAAGGATCGGGCATTCATTGGCAAGGAAATGGACTCAAGCTGAATATGAGGAACATGAGAAAGAGGAGGCATCAAGAATCGAAGTCCGTGTGGCGTAGTCTAGCTCGCCATCGCTGGTCACAAGAAGTCCATCTTCAACTCAAGAAAATGACCTCACCAACAATGCTGATGAAGATAGTGATGACTACACTCCCACCTATTGCTTCATGGCAAAGGGTGCCAAGGTACTCAAATATACCTCCTCCGAATCTAGTGAAATGAATCGATGAAGACCTAAAGCCCAGTTACTCAAAACTTGCTAAAATTGCTGTAAAACAACAAAGGGCTTTGGAAAAGGTTCAAAACATGCTAGATAAGAGTGATGATATGTTAGGTGAAGAAATGGATCGCACTAATTCCCCGACGAAAATCTTCAGAGACTTCACCTAGGTTTGATAACCTTCAAGGTCATCATAACACTCTCTTATCTCGATCATGAGAAACTTTCTTATGAATTTCTTCAAAGAAAGCAAGACCCCGAGAAGCTAAGAGTGAGTTATGAAGATCTTCGAAGGAGCGCGATTCATTACTTGCTCAACAAATCAGTGCTTCTCGTGAAGAATTTGTTCCTCCATGCTTAAAGTGCATTGAACGTGAATCGCTAATTCTTCACCGATGTTCAAATGTTTCAACTGTTACAAATTCTTCACCTGCCTCGCTATCACTAATTCTCATCCGAGGACATTGCTAGTATCACCGACGATGCGTAGGCTGAAGGAATTGTATATGACAGTATGTACAAAAGCCTCAAAGGGCATCGACTTTTGTGATGTGCTTAAAAAACAGATCCTCAATAGGAACCCTAGGAAAGAGGGTATTGCCTTTGAGAGGAAACTCAATGTCGATGGAACTTATTGAAGCCCGAGCAAAGATCCCAAAACCTCATGGGTTGCTGCAAAGGGACCTCCAGCTTGATCCATCTAACTTATCTCGCTTTACATGTGAATCTTCTCATTCTTCCGATGAGTCATTTGACTCAAACTATAAACTGTTCAAAATCAGAATGGTGAAGTATTTGCTAGATATGTTGGCACTAATCGCAGGAACGGTTCCGCTTATGAAGAAAATCTGGGTTCCCAAGAAGTGCCTTGAAAGTCTTCGTGAATGTCCTCATGACACCACCGTGAAGAATAAGAACCCCGATCAAATTCTTCATACGGACCAAATTCTTCATATGGATCCAAGTCCTCATACGAACCAAATTCTCACGTGGATCAAATTCCTCAAAAGGATCAAAGTCCTCATATGATTATCATCGTAGCTAACAACTCTGCTTTCAGGGTAGATCTAAGGGCTATGAATATGTATTATTCTTCAAACCAATATGTTCATAAGTCCTCAAGAATTTCTCCGCTTATTCATATGCTTACCCTAACCCCTCTTATGTGAAACGAAATGGTTTGGCCTCTATGCCACCATTCTCGTATGGTGCTAGCAGAGTGATGAACTCTTTGCCACCCCTTCAGATGTGGGTGGTGAAGAAAAGAACTAATCTTTCTCAGGGTCAGGTCTCCAGACGCGCCTTAACATCTCAAGAATTTGTCGGGACCCCACAAAATTGCTCGAAGGACGCAGTTAATCATGATGAAATGAACCTTCATTTCACACGGCCTCATACCGCTTATCTGTTAATACCGATCGATGAAATTCATCTCGATGAACTTGATATCATATTCTTCACCGATGAAGTATATGAGATCGTAAGTTGTACTAATTCATCCGCAGGATGACCAACCCAAAGCCACCGAGGGTTCTCGCTAGTGGATGTACAAATCACATGACCGGTGACAAGAATCTATTGATGGATGCTCCTTGTCACCGCCACATCCGAAGCATATCATCTTTGGCCGACAAAGGCAAAAGTCGTATTGGTCTGGTAAGGTTATGATCTCTATGACATACACCTGGACAAAGTCATGCTTGTTGAGTCCTTAGGATACAACCTCATGTCGGCCTCAATGCTTTGTGATCTTGATATGGTTGTTATCTTTGGCAAGTATCGCTGTGTTGTGATTATGGAAGTCGACAATTCCAAAGTCTTAGAAGGCTTTAGGAGAGGAGACTTGTATATTGTTGACTTTCTACAGACCACAACCAGCCGTGTGTTTACTTGCAAAAGCTTCGTATATTGGCTATGGCATCGGCGATTTGGTCACGCAGGCATGAGGAATTTGCACACGCCATAAGAAGAAGCATGTCATTGGCATTGAGAATGTCAAATTCTCAAGGATCACTTATGGAGCCTCGTGAAGCTGGAAAATGACCAAGGCCAAGCATCCAAATAAGACTATCATGACCACTACTCGCCCCTTCGAATTGCTTCACATGGACCTCTTTGGTCCCAATCATTACTCAGTCAAATTAATGATGCATCTCTATATGGCTTTGTTATTGTTGATGATTACTCCTTACACATGGGTACACATTGTTACTTACAAAATCAAGTGCGTGAAGTCTTCAAACGATTTTCCTCGAGGGCTTCAACTAACTTTGGTGTGAAGATCAAGCACATCAGAGGACAATGGAACTGAGTTCAAGAATTCGGTCTTGATGCCTATCTTGATGAACTTGGTATTACTCATGAGTTATCTGCTCCTTATACTCCTCAAAGAAATGGCGTCATGGAGCGCAAGAACAGAACTTTGTTGAGATGGCTCGACTATGCTTGATGAATACAAAACGCCTAGTCGCTTTTTGGATTGATGCAATTGATACCGCGGCCACATCATCAACATAGTATATCTTCACAAATTCTTCAAAAGACTGCCTATGAACCTCACTAACAAGAAACCCAATGTGTTATTTCAAAGTCTTCGTGCTAAATGCCGGATTAGAGATCCTCATCACAATTCTAAATTTGCACCAAAGCACATGAAGGTTTTATGCTTGGTTACGAAGGATCGCACACCTACAGTAGTCTTCAACATCACTCTTCACAAGATTGTTGACACCGAGATGTGCGGTTAGATGAAACTAATGGCTCACAAAGAGAGCACCTACCTTCTTTGTTAGATGAACCAGCACCGAGGATTCTATCAAGTTCAAGGCAACCGAGGATGTCATTCCAATTGAAGAAACTGCCAAGAATTCATTCCAAAGACGCGAAGAACGCCGAGCTGATGCACTCAAGATAATGTCAAGACAATGGTGCCGAGGAAAATGATCAAGTTCTCGACGACAACCAGCTCATCCTCGCTGCAAAAAGAAGTGCAGGTGGAGAAGATCATCGATGAAATTAAAGCGCCAGTGTCCTCTCACACGCCAAAAGATTCACATTTATCTAACTTTTGTGGGCACTATGCTTTTGTCTCTATCACAGAGCCCACTAAGGTAGATGAAGCATTTCGAGCCGGAGGATTCAGGCTATGCAAGAAGAATTACATTAGTTCGAACTCAACAATGTCTCGAACCGTCGATCGTCCCAGATCCTCGCAAGCATAATATCATTGGCACAAAGTGGATCTACCGCAACAAGCAAGATGAAAATGGTCTTGTGGTGAGGAATAAGGCACGACTAGTAGCTCAAGGCTACACACAAGTTGAAGGAATTGATTTCGATGAAACTTTTGCACTGTCGCTAGACTTGAGTCTATTCAAGATATTACTCGCTTATGCTAACCATCACAATATCACTTTATATCAAATGGATGAAAAGTGCCTTCCTCAATGGTAAGCTTGAGGAAGAAGTATATGTTGCTCAACCCCTGTGTTTTGAAGATCCAAAGAATCTCGACAAAGTCTTCAGACTTAATAAGGCCGCCTATGGTCTCAAACAAGCCACGGGCGTGGTATGATACATTGAAGGAATTCTTCGAAGAATGGCTTCACACCTGTTCACTCGAACTACTACTCTTTAGTAAATCTTATGATGGTGAACTGTTTGTGTGCCAAATATATGTTGATGATATTATCTTTGGCTGTATCGACTAACGTTATAGTGATGAATTTGCCTATATGATGAGTGAAGAATATCAAAGTCTATGATGGAGAGTTGAAATTTTCTTAGGTCTTCAAATTCGCCAACAACACAATGGCATATTCATATCTCAGAGAAATACCTCAAAGATGTCCCAAGAAATTCGCATGCAAGATTGCAAAGGCGCTAAAATTCCTATGCCCACAAATGGCCATCTATGCAATCGTTGAAAATGGTATTGACTTCGATCACAAGGTATACTGCCCATGATTGGTTCTTTATTGTACTTATGTGCATCTAGGCCAGATATAATGCTTAGTGTTTGCATGTGTGCCCGATTTCAAGCTACATCAAGGAATCACACCATAAGGTCACGAAGCATATTCTTCGATATCTAGCTCACACACCAACACTAGGATTATGGTACCCCAAGGGCTCTACTTTTGATCTCATTGATATTCTCGACTGACTATGCTGGTGATCGTGGACCGCAAGTCAACATCTGGTACTTGTCATTTCTCGACAATCTTTGGTCTTTTGGTCCTCAAGAAACAGAATCACAGATCACCGCTTCATCATGGAAGCTGAATACATTGCTGCTGGCTCGTGGTTGTGCTCAATTGTTGTGGATGAAGCAGACTTCAAGGACTACGGCATCAACGTGAAGAATGTGCCTCTCATCAGTGACAATGAGAGTGCCATCAAGATTGCTCACAACCCAGTTCTCAAGACTCAAGACAAAGCACATTCAAATTCGCCATCATTTTCTTCGTGATCATGTGTTGAAGGGCGATATCTCCATCGAAAGCACGTGAAGACTCAAGAACAGCTAGGCGATATCTTCACTAAGCTCCTTGGATGAGAAGAGATTTAGCAGTTTGTGTGAGCTAAATATCTTAGAATCTTCAATGTTCTTTGAAAAAGACACACATCCTAACACTTATGAAAATTGATGACTTAGATGTGCAACACATGAAGAAACGTTTTTCTTCAATCAATGAAGAATAACACTCTAAGTGTGAAGAAATTAATGAAGAATTTGATTCTCAGAACCCTACGACAATTGTACGCGGTGTCTGAAATCATCATTCTTATACGGTGGGTCACGCCACCACCAAAGTTGAAAATCTTCAATTTGATTTTTTTCATCAGTTTTGAAATTCTTCAGCTTTTTCAAATTCTTCAACTTTGCAAAATCTTCACTGCTTCCGCTGCTTTTTCTTCATTATATATATATATATATATATATATATATATATATATATATATATATATATATATATATATATATGGGTTTATGTCCTCTACAAGATTCACTTATAGTTATTTCTTCAAGTCGTATTTTCTCGCTAAGTGAATGTGATCGACCTTCCCCTCTATGCTATACTCAACCCAATCTATTCACAAATTCTTCATGTGCTCTCTATTT
Source organism: Aegilops longissima (assembly GCA_021605205.1). Taxonomy (NCBI): domain Eukaryota; kingdom Viridiplantae; phylum Streptophyta; class Magnoliopsida; order Poales; family Poaceae; genus Aegilops; species Aegilops longissima. Next base: position 8,247 of record JAHIAM010020899.1, on the reverse strand, counting down.
GAAACTCGCTCAAAATCCTCACCGTGTCCTTGATACTGAAGAAATTCGCGAACGGAACTTTAAAACTGATCTTATCCAAACTTTCGGTTTTGCCATTAAACTGCTCCGCATCCCACGATGCATTATTTTACTCACCCACAATCGTGACACGATCTCCACTACACAAGACGTGGGTGACATGTCGTGAGAAGGAGAATGGTCAGGCACGCTCGCCCTAAATCTTCGCCAACAGCTTCTCACCGCCTCTATAAATACCCCTTTCTCCATCCTCACTTTTTTATTCGCCGATCTCTCTCCCGCCGAGCCTCAAACCCTAGCGCCTGCCACATTCCATCGTCGCCGGTGAGGAAGAGCTTCACGCTCTCGACCTCGCCGACGTATCGCTACCGATCGCTGAAAATCCTCACTCCGCCGTCAGCAGAAGCTGTCTTCCTCCGCCAAGTTAGAGCGTGAAGATCTGAAATGACTAACTTCCCAACTGTTCTTCTTAGTTCGTCGTGTTCTTCACTTCGGTAATCTTCAAAGGTGTTTGTTCTTCAAATCTTCACACATATGAACACCTCAAACAAAATATGCTCTTGATTCGCTTTCTAAGCAATGATTTTCTTCAAGATTTCAATTGTGTGGATCCTCGATCCGCACAACTCGAACCTAAGACAAAGAACGCTTAGTGAAATTCTTCAAGGCTAATCTGGTCAAAATCCTCAAAATTTGTTCTTTTGAAAACCTTCCGAGAACGCATATGACCTCTCCAAATTCCTCGCAACTATACTCTATTCACAGTGTACATGTCCGCTGCTGAATCACTAGGTTCTCATCAACTTAACTCATTTGCAGCTGCCTCGAAGAAAACTGCATACTTCTTCAGAGAACTCAATTGTTCAATTTCCTCAATCAAGAATATGGCGATGGTAAGAAGCCACGTAAAGGAGGAAAGAAACCTGAGGTTATGACTGCTTGAAATCCTTGAGGAAATTTATGCTGACTATTGCACACCGATAAAGAAAACAAAAATCAGCGCAAGGTGCGATTCGTAAGATTGAACGGAGATGGGCAAGGGAATGGAGGGAATATGACATGTGACTCCAAAGTACATGAAGAAATTCGCCTCAATCCTCCATGCCCAAGAGCTCCATTGGCACCTGGCCAAGTAGCTGATCCCACAAGCATCAAACGTGGTGAGGACTTTCCTAATGAATGGGCTAAGCGCCAAGCTAAATTGGCAAGACAAGCCAAGGAGGCAAGAAGAAATTCAATGAGCATTCTGCCATCGCTATCGCTATCGAGGCCTCGGGTCAAACCGAGGAAATCCATGCCAAAGAAGCCTGCTCATAAGCCAAGTGTTTCACCATCAGCGCCACGACCAAGTTCTCAGCAGCGCCTCAAGGCAAATTCCTCACGCTGCTACAGCTCCACCAAAGTCCTCAACAGCTCCGGCCAAAATCCTCGAGTTCCCGCGGCATCTCGCTACATGTCAAAGGACTGCTGGTTTTCAATTGCTCTCGAGTTTCAAAGAAATTCCTCAAGCAGCACCGATTTCATCATCCGCCCGACTCACTGAAGACCAAAGCAACAGCTGGACGAGGTCCTCGCCAAGTCCAAAGAAACAGGTTGCATTCCATGTGCCTTCTCGATGATGAACTTATGGAAATCATCGAGATCGCCAAGAAAGGGCCGCTAGAGCCAAAGGTACATTTGTTAATCGATGTTGATCCAAGAAAGTCCTCCATTATATTGATCTCGCACAAGGATCCTAATACCCCTATGCCTCGACTTTCATCCGACCCCGGACAAAGTCATATGTTGACCCATTTCATCACCAAGAGAAATGGAAGTTTGAAAAGGAAAGAGAAATCAAGAAGGCTCAATACAGAAAGGAGAAGTTCTCAAGAAAACGTTGTCAAAATGACACCGAGGAGCTTCTCAAGGTCCAGACTGAAATTCAAGACCTCAAAGAAAAACTTCGATTCCTATTATGCTGATTGGCAAGGAGCCAAGGTCGATTCGCTAACTGACGAAGAATTCACAAATGTTGCTGCCCCAACAAGAACATGAAATTCCTCAGTTGAAGCCTCACCAGCAGATCGAAGAATATGCCAAGACCACTGATGACGCTCAAAGCGGCTGATGAAAATGCTAGTTCCGTGGCTGATGATCCCATTCCAGCCACGAAGAAATTGCTGTGGCATCCACTAGTGGTGCGCAAGAAACTGGAATAAGACAGGCAAATCGGGCATCGCCATACCAAGAAATTCAACTGTACTCCTCAGCCCTCCTCCCGCCTAACTCCAACTCCAACTCTTCCATCTGCCTCGAGGTGAAGAAAACCAAGGCTGCGTAACGAGCTGCTCAAGAAAAGGAAGGCATCAACAGGTCAAATTCTTCGCTGCAAGAAAATGAAGCCAATGACCAGCTCATTCGAAAATCAAATTGATGTTGTTCCGATTTCTCCATGCCATCAAAGGACCTTGTTCCTTTTGAGAAGACTATGAGATCCCAATCGATCTCGATGAAGAACATCATTCTCGCCGTTCAGCAGAGCAGATTGATGAAGAAATTGAAGTGGACGCAATCCCTTCAACCTCACCATTTCTCACCTATGCCTCATACTCTCAAGAGGCGGTGTTGAGGAAATTGAAGATGAAGATGTGGATATAGGGTGCACCACACCTGTAATGAATGATGACTTTGGGAAAGTCTGATCCCAATACTCTCTCTTCACCCCGCCCCAACAGATTCCTCGCCCCTCGCACAAACAGTCCAAATGGACTCAAGAAACTCAACCCACTTGCTCGGCATGAAGAAATTCCAGCCACTAGTGCCGATGAACTGCTGCCGCTGATCCTCGATCGCACTCGCCGAGGAACAAGAAATTCTCACCAAGAACCTGAACTTGCGATTCCCGAGGTGGTGATGCAACCATCGACACCCCTCTCGCTTAAGCAAAAGAATCCGCTCAAGCAAACAAAAGGTCAAGGCTGATGATTTCTTTGCGAGCACGATTCTTCACTCGACTATAATCCATATGATTCTCGTCAGATTAGGAAGAGGCGCTTCGACTGCCAGCCAAGCCAACTTCTATTCCTCGCTTTTCAACAAAGATAAATTCTTCGATCATGCTCATATTCCTCATGTGGACATGGAGTCTCGCCAGCTTTGAGCCAGTCCTCGTTGTTCTTCACGACGCAGACTTCTGATTTCTGCACCGATATCTCGTGGATCGGAATGAAGAACTAATTCTTCAATTCTATGCAACGCTGCACATCACCGAGACGTCAAGACGTGAACTCATGGGTATTAGATCGATGTCCAAAATACTCACTACAAGGCACCAAAGAATCAATTGCTTCGCGGCTCTACCACCTCCCTCCACTTGATGGTGCTCTTTGTATCTACAACGAACCGTAACTTTCAAATCACTATATGCAAGTGCCGATGAAGCCTTTGAAGCCAAGGCAGGCCCTAAGAACCAAATTCTCGTCAAGGAATTATTGTATGTGCCTCGGACTGTCTATCGGATTCTCGACGAAGACAATGAGTCCTATCAAAGGCCACGACTCAAATGATGAAGAAGTCATTGGCATCATGAAGAATATGCTTTTCAACATCATCCATGGCGCTCCCCGCCAACTTCCATGATTTCTTCATGAGGACTCGCAAACATTGCTATGTCACCATTTGAGCTGAAGCCTTATGCGCTTTGGATAATGAGATTCATCAGACAAGGTCTTCACTCAATTACAAAGTCGATACTCAACCATCGCAGCTACTTGCCCCCGATTGAAGTTCTCAAACGGACATTTACCTCACCGATGACAAGGGCAAGGCCATCGCCAGATAGATGAAGGCATTCGCCCATTGATGGACAGCCAGCAAAGCAGCATCCTACTCCACCAATGATGACTCGCCACACATAACTCTACCGCAAATACCTCAATCAAGCAAAGTCCTCAAGCTATCGCACCTGTGGTGATGATCGATCGTGAGTTACTCCTCGCCTTCATCAAGGTTGATCGAATCATAATGGGTCAAGCGCCGCTTGGTTCTAATTCTTCACAACATGACCTCAACACACAATGCAAAGAAGAAAACCACTACTACCTCCATGAAACCTTCAAACGCACTGGCTGTTCTTTCACATGTCTACAAAGGCGAAGAACCGACGCAATGGGACTCAAGGAAGAATTTGACTGGTCCGCACCTCCTCCAAGAAATGCAAGAAGGTCAAAGTTCTTCCTTGGTGGCTAGCTCCTATTCTTCATCGCACGACATCGATGAAAATGAAGACTTGGACGACACCGCGCAGGTCCTACTACAACAATCGACCCTAACAACGCCGGGCGCCCTTCTTCAACTTTAAATTCTTCAGAGCGTTAGTCCTCGCCGATCCTTTTGGTCATTCGATGACAAAAGGGGAGAAATTTGAGTTAGTCTTCGCGGGTCTAGTTTATTTCCTATATACATTAATTTATTTTGTTAAGTTACAACTCGCTCTTCTCAAACTTTTATTGATCGAAGTTGTAATCTTAAACCCGATGGTGCTTTGATACTTTTGATGCATTATGCTCTTGCACTATGCTCGATTCTCTTGAGCTCTTTGAAAATCTTCATAGCAAATCTATTTGAGTTCGACACTTTTGATGCTTATTTTGCATGCTTGTTCCTCATTAATGTTATCGCACGATGCTGAATTACATCAAGCACCATATTTCATCATGCATTTCAAATTCTTCATATTATATGTCAAATGCGTATGAATTACAAGATATAGGGGATATCTCCATGATTCAATCTTCAAATGTGCATTGCCTCAAAAGCAAATTCTCACTATGCACATCTTCGTGGGAGTTCTTCTATATCTTGCAATCAAATTCCTCATTATCACTATTTACACTTCATATGTTTATCCTCGTTGAAAACTTAACTATATTGTCATCAATCACCAAAAAGGGGAGATTGTAAGTGCATCTAGTGCCCCTTAGTGATTTTGGTGTATTGAAGACTTATAGGTTAAGGAACTAATGCGTCTGTGAGTGTACACAGTCTATAAGTCTATGAGGAGTTTGATATTTACAGAGAAAGTCTAATTCTCAAAATGAAGTTCTTCAATCGAAGACTTTGATATTTTGAAGACTTCTCAAGACTTTGAAAGTGAAGAAATTGGCAGTGACCTTGAAGACTTGGTATTCATTCGAGGAACATGAAGCGTGAAGACTTTTGTTTTCATAGTTTCGCTTTCTTTTCTTGAGTCATAGGAAACACCGCATCTGTTAAAGGGGTCGAGGAAATACTAAGGAAAAATTTCCATGTGATGCTCAACTCAAAATCCTACACCTACCAATCCTTCGAGTGAAGCCTTTGAAATCTCATATAGTCTAACAATTTCTTCAAAGGATGTAGACGAAGTTCTTCCGTCGCGAGGAATTTGTTCGACCGAGAGTTAGGAATTCGCCAGGCGGATTGCCTACACAGTTGAGGAACATGATAGCCCCGAGGAATTTGAGATTCAAATTTCCGATCGCTGCTGAAGTTGCGCGCCACCTGTCCCAAAATATCTTATCCACCTAACGGTCATATCATTGAAGGGCATTTATGTCTTATCATGTCGGGCTGCCCTTAGGCTATAAATAGCCGCCTCACAACCACTAGCTGGTTGGCTGCTCCTGAGAGAACTTGACACTTGTCATTTGAGAGCAACCCATCCTCCGAGGACTTTGAGCGAAAATCATCGAAAGTGAGGAAAACCCCAAAACCAAAACCCCATAAAACCCAAAGTGATTGAGCATCATCAAGAAATTGATCCCGTGTGGATCCGACGCTTGTTACCTTTGAAGACTGTGCTTCTTCCAGAAGGTTAGCGCCATGGTCTAGAGCATCCAAGAGGAATTGTGGATCGCCGAGTGACCAAGTCTGTGAAGGTTTGAAGTCACCAAGACTTACCACGAGTGATTGGACGAGGTCTTGTGACCTTAGTTCAAGGAGAATACGGTGAGGACTTGGTGTCCCGAGCTGCTGCTTGCTGATCGGGTGTCCGGACCGTGTCCTCGAAGTTTAAATACTTAGCCGCTTCCAACCAGATGTACAACTGCGATGAGTTGGAACTGGTCTACCAAATCATTGTCTTCACCAACCTAATGGGTTCTATTTCCTCAACCCTTTCATTTCTCATTACGTGTTGAGTGTTTGTTCATATCTCGTGTTTGAAGACTTTGACCAAGACTTTCAATTTCAGCTCTCAATTTCTTCACCGCTTGTCTTCATCTTGTGTTATCCGTGATTACGCTTTTCTTCAGATTCGAAGCTAGTCTTCATTTCATCATGATGACCATGCGTGTATTTCGTTATGCTTACTTCTCGAGTACTTATTCCGACATGCATGTAGTTCTTCGCTAAGGAATTTCCTCACCGCAAATTCTCGCTGAAGAATTCATAAAATCGCCTATTCACCCCCTCTAGTCGATATAACACACTTTTTAGTAGATCTTCAATAAGTAGGCGAATTTCCTTGCCTCTTACAAACTCCTTTTGGTCCAACTCCACAATCTTGTCTGAGGCTCCCAAGTGACACTCTAGCCAATCTAGAGACACCACTTCCAAGAAGTAACAAATGGTGTGTGTTGATGATGAACTTGCTCTTGTGCTTCAAAACAAAGTCTCCCCAACACTCAACTCTCTTCATAGGATTTGGATCTCGTGGAAAGAGGGTTTGAGTGGAAAGCAACTTGGGGAAGGCTAGAGATCAAAGATTCATATGGTAGGAATGGAATATCTTGGCCTCAACACATGAGTAGGTAGTTCTCTCTGAAATAGGATGCTAGAAGTGTAGGTTCAGTCTGATGGCTCTCTCCACGAATGAAGAGGAGGTGGAGGGTATATATAGCCTCCACACAAAATCTAACTTAACACAATCTACCAAACTTCGGTGGGACCGAATCGTTAAACTCGTCGAGACCGATTGAAATAATGTGACCATTAGGGTTTTGTGGGACGAAATGCAAAGTGGGACCGATTCGGTTAGGGTTAGGGCATAACGTAATCTCGGTAAGACCATTACAAAACCGGTGGGACCCATTTTGGTAATAAGCTTTCCGAGAGTTGGTCGGCAAACTTCTTTGACCGATTATCAAACTTCGGTGGGACTGATTTTGATAATAAGTTAACCGAGAGTTTGCATTGTAATCTCAAGGTACCGATTGCTCAAACTGTGGAGACCAATTTTGATAATGGACATACATAGAGATTACAATCCCATCTCGTGAGACCAAGATCCTTATCGGTGAGACCGAGCCTAGGGTTTGTGGCAGTGGCTAAGACATCCAAACTTGGTGGCACCGGATAGAAAGAATCTGGGCGAAGTTTGACTTTTGGTTTAGGACAAATGTGTGGAAGTGGGAAAGTAGTTGAGGGTATTTGGAGCATATCACTAAGCATTTTGAAGCAAGAGGCTCATTAAGCAACACCTCATTCCTCCTTGATAATATTGGATCACTAAAATGTAAAATGAAGAGTCTTGAGCTTGAAGCTTGAGCCAATCCTTTGTCCTTAGCATCTTGAAGGGTTCCCACATCCTTTAGTCCATGCCACTCCATTTTTGGACTTATCTGAAATATACTAGATAAAAGTGCTAGTCCAACAAGAGATATGTTGTCATTAATTACCAAAACCACCTAGGGAGCACTTGTGCTTTCAAGAACACGCTACTAAAATAGAGGAAAGGAAACCTAGATCTACCCGGCCGAATGTCGTCCGCCACCCGAGACTATGACTTAGGTGTGCTAACATGGGTAAAGAGAGGGGGCAGCGGCTGCTCCCTCAGGCCCTGCAAGGCTTGCAGCGACGAGGAGGGAGTCCTTGTCGAGGCGCGTCAGCTTGGTGATGACGGTGATGTCGTTGTCGGTGGGTGGCTCATTGAAGCAACGAATGAGAGCGTCTGCTACTTCCTTGGTCATCTTCTCCTTGGGCCCGAGCAGTCCGGAGCTCCTTGCGATCGCGGTGCGGCTGGACCGGCGCCTTGGAGGTCTTGGCACCTGGCGAGCACCGAGCCTTGTAGGGACCGCAGCCACCGTGTCGGGGTGGTGTGGATGGGGCCAGGGGGCGATGATCGGGAAGGCGGTCGGTGTACTGAGTAGGGATTAGTATCCCGAACTCTGCCGGCAATTCAGCACCGGCAGGGCGGCCGGTGACCATCAAGATCTTCCCAGTTCCTTTGGAGCCATTCAAGAACAAAGTAATCAAGGCCCGGCAAGA
>JAHIAM010020897.1:0-22759 GCA_021605205.1 Aegilops longissima | reverse complement strand
CGAAAAACCTAACGGTCACTAGGTTTACTAAATCGGTCCGACCGGTTTGTTGATTCGGTCCCACCGAGTTTGGTAAATTGTGTGTAATTAGATTTTGTGGAGGCTATATATACCCCTCCACCTCCTCTTCATTCATGGAGAGAGCCATCGAACAAACCTACACTTCCAACTTACCCGAGAGAGAACCACCTACTCATGTGTTGAGGCCAAGATATTCCATTCCTACCATATGAATCTTGATCTCTAGCCTTCCCAAGTTGCTTTCCACTCAAATCTTCTTTCCACCAAATCCAAACTGTAGAGAGAGTTGAGTGTTGGGGAGACTATCATTTGAAGCACAAGAGCAAGGAGTTCATCATCAACACACCATTTGTTACTTCTTGAGAGTGGTGTCTCCTAGATTGGCTAGGTGTCACTTGGGAGCCTCCGACAAGATTGTGGAGTTGAACCAAGGAGTTTGTAAGGGCAAGGAGATCGCCTACTTCGTGAAGATCTACCGCTAGTGAGGCAAGTCCTTCATGGGCGACGGCCATGGTGGATAGACAAGGTTGCTTCTTCGTGGACCCTTCGTGGGTGGAGCCTCCGTGGACTCCAAGAATCAATCCTTCGTGGGTTGAAGTCTCCATCAACGTGATGTACGATAGCACCACCTATCGGAACCACGACAAAAACATCCGTGTTCCAATTGCGCTTGAATCCTCCAAACCCTTCCCTTTACATTCTTGCAAGTTGCATGCTTTAATTTCCTGCCTATATACTCTTTGCATGCTTGCTTGAATTGTGTGAAGATTGCTTGACTTGTTCAAAGATAGCTAAAATCTGCCAAAGTCTAAAATTGGGAAAAGGTTAGTTTTAATTGGTCAAGTAGTCTAATCACCCCTCTAGACATACTTCAAGGTCCTATAAGTGGTATCGAGCTTTGTCTCCATTTGCTTTGATTTCCATAGCTTTGGTGGTCATAGCCTTGGTTTCACAACCTAGGAGAGTATGGCGCCTAGCGAGGAAATTATCACCGAGAGGTCCTTACTTTGATGGCACTAATTTTGCTAGTTGGAAGCATAAGATGAAAATGCATATTCTCGACATAACCCCACCGCTTGGGCTATTGTGTATTGGTTTGCAAGGTGAATTCTTTGATGGGAGAGAACCGAACCGTGAAGCTAACGTGAAGAGTTGAAGATGCTGCAATACAACGCCAAGCTTGTGATATCCTCTTCAATGGCTTGTGCCCCAAGAATTCAACAAAATCAGTCGCCTTGAGAATGCAAAGGAAATTTGGGATACTTTGATTGATATGCATGAAGGTACCGACAGAAGGAATCCAAGTTGATGTGCTCCAAAGTCAGCTTGACAAGTTTAAATGAAGGATGGTGAAGGTGTCGCTGAAATGTACTCTAGGCTTGCTCTTATCACAAATGAGATTGCCGCTTAGGAAGTGAAGAGATGACCGATGATTCATCATCAAGAAGATCCTAAGAGCATTGGATGGAAAATATGATACCTGCAGACATTGATCCAAATGATGCCAAATTACAAAGATCTCAAGCCAACGGAAGTCATTGGAAGAATTGTTGCTCATGAGATGTCACTCAAGGATAAGGAGGAACTTCACAACAAGTCAAGTGGTGCTATAAAGCCTCATGTGAAGCCCCACATCATCAAGTGAGAAACAAACCTTCAATGAAGAATTGAGCTTAATGGTGAAGAACTTCAACAAATTCTACAAGAGTAGAAGCAAAGAAAGAAGCTCAAGTCAAGGTCCTACAATGACAAAAGATCTTCTAGTCGAGAGCGTAATTGCTACAATTGTGGGAGACCCGACACTATTCCAATGAGTGTACGCACCCTACAAAGAAGAGAAGATTCTCCCAAGAGAAGAAGTAGAAAGAAGAATCACCACCAAGAGAGAGAAGGAGTAGAGATGATCGTTATGAACGAAGACCTCACGGAGAAGCAAGGATTTAGATAGGAAGGACAAGTCATCAAAGAGCTACACAAAACGAAGACATCAAGCTCACTGTTGGTGAATGGGTATCCGCCCGACCGACAATCACTCGAGAGAAGCTATCATCCGACCAATACACTCAAGATGAAGGTGTTGCCGGTCTAGCACTTGTGTCAACCAACCCTATGACATATTTGATTCACCAAATGAAGGAATTGGAAGATGCTTCATGGCCAAAGGTCCTAAGGTAACACACCAGTATGTTGATTTTAATAGTGATGAAGATGACTTGTTAGGTGATGATGATTTACTTGTTGACAACTCTAGTGATGAATACTATGATGAAACGTCAATTAATCATGCTAATCAAGATGAAATGAATGACAATGATAAGGAGAAGATTGAGCTTCTAACTAAAGAACTAAACACTCTTAAGTTAGCTCATGAAACTATCTTCAAGATCATCGAGAACTTTAAGGGCTCATGAGAAGTTACGCTTGAAAAGCTCAATCTTGAGCAAGAGCATGAGTTCCTAAAAGCAATCAATGATGATCTCCGAAGAAAAGTTCTTCTTACATGCCGCTTACTCTTATCTACTTACATGCCTCAAGTCAAGTCTAGTAACAAGAACAAAGATTCTTCTTCTAGTAGTAACAATAACAATGCTAAATCCAATATTGTTGCTTCTAGTAGTTCTCTTGATTCCACTAATGATCCTCTTAGCCAAGTTACACTTGAGCAAGAAAACAGCTTATTGAAGGGAATTATAGAGAAAGGTGTATACAAGAGCCTTGCCGGAGTAAGCAATTTGAGGAAATTGTACGCAAGCAAGGAAGGCATAGGAAGAATCAAGGTGTTGGTTTTGAACGAAAGTTCAATGCCAATGGAGTGAGGGAAGAAGATCAATACCCCAAGATGAAGTTTGTTCCTCAACAAGAGAAGTATGATCCTACTTCCTTCAAGGGAACACAAGCACAAGATGATCTTCCACCACAAGACCACAAGAACAAAGGCAAGGACAAGCTTCAAGAGGAGATTGATGCATTTGAAGAAGCACCAAGGCCTTGGTCAAGTGGGTTCCCAAGACTACGCCAAGTTCTACTTCATCAAGTACAACTATACACCAAGGATTCCCATCAAGATGATGTGGATCCCAAGAAGAAGAACTAGAGAGTTCTTGAGGGTGACTCGCCAACATTCTTCACTCATATCATTATGGCAAGGACAAGTGCAATCATCTTCCATATCTTGCACTAGTTCAAGGAGTCACAAACCTCATGTTGGTAAGGCAAGGGACAAGGTAACCTAATGTTTTCATGGACATCATTTTGTGTGTGCATCACTCTATGTCTATGGATATTCTTGTTTGTTCCTTGTGGACTAACCATGTAGGTATTGAAAGTGCAACTCACTCCAAAGGTTTGCTCCAAAAGATCTACATCAACATTGAGCATCCACATCTTCAACACCTACATGAAGTCATCATCGACAAAACCCAAGGTTAGTTTATCCTCTAAGGGGGATCTCACATCTAGGGGGAGCTTAACTCTAAGAATTGAGTCAAAGCAACTCTAATGATGTGAACACATAAATGCTTTATGTAAAAGTGGTAACCCCACTTGAGCTTAAACGATGAGTATGACCTATGATCAAATGTTCTCATTTGACTCCTAAGTCAATATACTCATATATAGATGACCTAGTCATCGCCAATTGTTTGATAGATGCTAGAATTGGTTGTGCATGCTTTGTCACATATTTCATTTGTCATTTTATTGTGTGAGCATGTTGGTTGCATATTTTACTCATTCGAGGACATCCACTTGTTGTTTTGATTGATTGGCTTCTTTTCTTTGGTTCCAAGTGGATGGACAAGAATGCCTAAGAACCTTCTCTAGCTATCTATGCTTTTCTCGTCTCAAACTCTATTCATCATACAAAATTTGATCAAGTCAGATTTGAACCACTGGTGAGGAGCACTTGAGTCCCCGATTCATCATAGACTTAAACTTCCAAAACTTCTTTGTGATTTTCGGTCCGACCGATCCATCCATTTCGGTCATACCGAGATTACTAAGTCGATCTAGGTTTTCATCTCGTGCAACCGATTTGAACTTTTTGGTCACACCGAGTTGTTGTAATCTGTTACGCTATGCATCTCGTGCCACCGAAGTTGTTCCACTCGGTCACACCGACAAAGGTTCGAGGCTATATATTATCACGGGCAAATTTTGGAAAACTTTCTCCAAACTTTCGCCGCGCATAGCTCGCTCGCCTACTAGGTCTCCGGATCGTCGACTTTGCGCCAGCCGCCTTCGCTGGTCTCCGCCGCCAATGGATTTCTTCTCCGTCGTTGTCAGCCAGACGAAGTTCACCGCCAAACTAGGGTATGAACTCGATCACAGTGCTATCCTCGCTCTAATTCTCAAGACATTGTGTTCATAATGCTCTTGCCACGATTGAAACACTTCTATCCACCAAAACAACTTAGAATAGGTGTGATTTGAAAATTTAGGTTAGGTTTCACGAAACCATCTCGGACCCACCAAGTTGAAAACTCGGTCCCACCGAATTTGGCTAACGCCATTGCACTAGTAAGTCTCGGTCCGACCGAGAATTGCTAATCGGTGTGACCAATTTTAAAACTTTGTGAAACCCTAGTAGTCTCGGTGCCATAACCTGTGACTCGGTCCGACCGAGTTCACTAGTTTAGGTTCCAAAACTGCTTCGGTATCACCGAGTTTGAAAATTGGTAGATCCGAAATGCTTTCGTAGGAAAACTAAAACTAAGTTTTTGAATCATTCTTTTGCAAAAATCTCAGATTTTGTGATGCTCATCCACTCTACCTCATCTATAACTATTCACTGTGGTCAGCAGTCAGTGTGCAGCATGTCGCATCAAAGTGACAACCGTAACAAGTCAAGAGCAGATTCACATGAGTGAGGGCACTAGTCCCTCTAGCAGCTCAGATGAGGGAGGTAGCACTCCCAAATTTGCCCAAGGCTGCCACAAGGACAAGGAAGAAGAAGACCTCAGAGTCTCGAGGATGAGGATTATGTGGCGCTTGAGGATGAGGCAAGTTCAAAGAAGAAAGTGCTCAAGAAGGAGTACAACTCAACTGCAGTTAAGCCAGGAATGAAGATCAAAAGGCCTGCAGGAAGACAACCAATGTCCAAAGCCATAGTCTCCACTCAAGCTTCTTTGGAATCCCAACCCAAAGAGCCTGCTGCTGCTGAAGGAAAGAAAAGGAAGGAAAGGGTTCAGAAGACCATGACCAGAGTAATACGAAAGCCTTCCATGATGGAGGAAGAGGAAGAAGAAGAGGTTGCTGAACCAGCACCCAAGGCACAAAAGCTGATGGGTGATGCTATAAAATCAGGGGCTGCAACTTCAAAGCCCAAAGTAGCACCCAAAGCTGCCCCAAGCCCAAGAGTGCACCTAAGAGGAATACCGGAGTATACCACCTGCTGAAAAGAACAAGGCCCCAATGCCGATGTTGTGCCGAGGAAGATGACGAAGGGCAGGTCCTAAGGAAGCTCAAACCCAAGATTCCAGACCACAATGATGCTCATCCTGTGGCTGAAAACATGAAGATCAGGAGAGATTTAGGGTTGAGGCTATGGAGAGAGTCGATCCATATGCCACCGTGAGAAGGACTGTCAGAGATTAAGTGTTCCACACCAAGGAGCAAGGACTTCTATGAGACCATCTTATTGGATAAGAAGCCCATAGTATGTGATATGAGGTGGGTCGACCGACCTACATTCAAGAAATGAAGAACACTATCCTGGAGTATATGACAGCTTCAAAGGCTGTGGAGTTGCAGATTTTGTTGGGCGAAGCTCACAAATTGGAATGACGAGCTCATTATGCAATTCTACTCCATAGCACATTTCTATTCAGATGGCGATAGTTTGATGTCGAAGAAACGAGATACCAATCAACCATAGAGGAATGGGCTAGTCTGATCAATGCCCCAAAGGAAAGTGAAGATGAGTTGAAATTTATGCCAAGAAGAAGATGGATCACAACTCAATGTCACGATGTACAAGGAGACCCAGATGATGCACTTGAGACTTTCAAGTTTGGATCAGCCATTTTCTTCTCGTCAGGCTGCCAATGATCAACTGGATCCTAAGGCACACTCTGCCCAAATCAGTGACCACAACATGATCAGAGGGCATGCAATTAACTTGTTTACATTTTTATGTGCCCCTGAAATTCAAGGTCATGAGCCTCATAGTTGAAACTATCAAGAGGACAAAGAAGACAGCCAAAAGAGGAGCCGTGGATATGCCCCACAAATCCAAGAGTTGATTAACTCAAAGATGGGCACATGGAAGTATCTGCTGGATAAGGAACACTTAGTTCTCTATCTTGAATTTGACGACAATCGTTGTCATGACTGAGAATGAACCATCACAAGACAAGCTCAAGAGAAGAAGGAGAAGGCAAGGAAAGAGAAGGCTGCCAAGATGCCAACTCTAGCAGAGGCATCTCGAGTACTTTTTGAAGAGCAAGGTGACCAGCTTGGTTACTTGATAGCATCAACTCTGGATTGAGAAGGGGTTGGCCACCCTAACTCAAAACCAGGAGAGCCTGGAAAGAATCATGGAACAAAAATTCTATGATCTTGATGTCAAAGTAATCGAGATTCAGCCACCGTGGAGCAGTACAGGATGACATGCGGAGAGGAAGGGCAGGACAACAAATGCATTTGCCAGAGTGCCTCAAGCTCGAGATCAGTGCAGAGCCTGTACCACCACCATAGTCACTTCATCTGCCCAGCTACAGCTCCAGCCAAAACCAGCTCCAAGACCAACTCCTTCAGCTCCTTCCACATCAACTCAAGTCTTCGCCCAAGAAGCCATCTCACGCCACCAGCAGAAGACCAAGCCTAGAGACGATATAGTCCTATGCATTTTCTAGGAACTTTTTGGTAACTTGTTGCCAAAGGGGGAGAAAAATGTATAGATCATAGGCTTCGAGAGAGAGATTTGCTGCTTTTTGTTCTCTCTTGTCTTCTTGGTTGAACTTTGTTTGCTTTGATTGCTTGAGATACTATGCTATTACCGTGAGACATTGATGATCATGTGTTTGATCATAAGCTACACTTATGCTTGTTATATGTTATTATCTCACTTATCCTTATATGATCATTCACTATGCTTGGTGATGAGTGCATGTATTCAATCTTTATTATTTTGAGCGCCCACCAAGATGTATGTGACATGGAAGAGTAACCCATGAGCCTAATTCTTATGCATTTGCAGTCCAAAGCAAATCTTAAAATATGCACAAATTTAGGGGAGCTCTTGCTTATAACATACTTCTCAAAGCTTAGATGTTTTTCAATCTTATTATCATTTGTCAATTGTTGATCTATATGTTGTCATCAATTACCAAAAGGAGAGATTGAAAGTGCAATTATCCTAGGTGGTTTTGGTAATTCATAACAACATATAGCTCATTGAGCTAATGCTATTCCAAGACAAGTATTTCAGAAAGCTCAATGAATGGCATGGCATGGATGATGAAAGTGGATCCTCAAAATATCAAGGACAAAGGATTGGCTCAAGCTCAAAAGCTCAAGACTCTACATTTTCTATTTTAGTGATCCAAGATCACATTGAGTCTATAGGAAAAGCCAATACTATCAAGGAGGGATAAGGTGTTGCTTAATGAGCCTCTTGCTTCATGTGCTTAGTGATATGCTCCAAAACCCTCCACTACTTTCTCACATCCACATATGACCTAAACCTAAAGTCAAACTCGCCCTACCGATTCTTTCTATCCGCGCCACCGAAGTTCAATTGTCATAGCCACTGCCACAAACCCTAGGCAAATCGGTCTCACTCGATAGGGATCTCGGTCTCACCGAGATGGGATTGTATTCTCCTGCTTCCTTCAGACGCTTTCGGTCTAACCAAGTGAGCGATCGGTCCCACCGAGATTGCAATGTAAACTCTCTGCTTCCTTTCGTAACTTTTCGGTC
Source organism: Aegilops longissima (assembly GCA_021605205.1). NCBI lineage: Eukaryota > Viridiplantae > Streptophyta > Magnoliopsida > Poales > Poaceae > Aegilops > Aegilops longissima. The sequence goes on along the minus strand of JAHIAM010020897.1, from coordinate 14,818 downwards.
CCACCGAAAGAGCGAATCGGTCCCACCGAAGTTTACTCGACCAACTCTCCGGTTAGCTAATTACCAAAATCGGTCTCACCGAGTTTGTGTAATCGGTCTCACCGAGATTACGTTATGCCCAAACCCTAACCATATCGGTCCTACCGAGTTGCATGTTGGTCCCACCGAAAACCCTAACGGTCACTAGGTTTACTAAATCGGTCCGACCGAGTTTGTTGATTCGGTCCCACCGAGTTTGGTAAATTGTGTAACGTTAGATTTTGTGTGGAGGCTATATATACCCCTCCACCTCCTCTTCATTCATGGAGAGACCCATCGAACAAACCTACACTTCCAACTTACCGCCTCGAGAGAGAACCACCTACTCATGTGTTGAGGCCAAGATATTCCATTCCTACCATATGAATCTTGATCTCTAGCCTTCCCAAGTTGCTTTCCACTCAAATCTTCTTTCCACCAAATTCAAATCCTGTGAGAGAAAGTTGAGTGTTGGGGAGACTATCATTTGAAGCACAAGAGCAAGGAGTTCATCATCAACACACCATTTGTTACTTCTTGGAGAGTGGTGTCTCCTAGATTGGCTAGGTGTCACTTGGGAGCCTCCGACAAGATTGTGGAGTTGAACCAAGGAGTTTGAAAGGGCAAGGAGATCGCCTACTGTGAAGATCTACCGCTAGTGAGGCAAGTCCTTCGTGGGCACGGCCATGGTGGGATAGACAAGGTTGCTTCTTCGTGGACCCTTCGTGGGTGGAGCCTCCGTGGACTCACAAGAACTGCTACCCTTCGTGGGTTGAAGTCTCCATCAACGTGGATGTACGATAGCACCACCTATCGGAACCACGACAAAAACATCTGTGTCTCCAGCTGTGTTTGAATCCTCCAAACCCTTCCCTTTACATTCTTGCAAGTTGCATGCTTTAATTTCTGCTGCCTATATACTCTTTGCATGCTTGCTTGAATTGTGTGAAGATTGCTTGACTTGTTCAAAGATAGCTAAAATCTCCAAAGTCTAAAATTGGGAAAAGGTTGGTTTAATTGGTCAAGTAGTCTAATCACCTCCCCCCTCTAGACATACTTCAAGGTCTTAAATACCAAGCATTTCAAATCATACACAAATATGCTCCTATGTGCAAATACAACATGGCATCACAACAAAACTCTACAACTCAAAGTATTTATTCATTAGGCTCAATAGCCGACATCAAACATGGGTCCGATGACCCAGCATTCAACCTCATACAAGCAACAAGCGAAGAAAACATGTCCGAGTACGAAACTACAAATTAAAATGGCTAAAGCCTACTATCTACAAGACCATGTCGAGGGCACAAGATCGTAGCTGAGGTAACAAGCTAAACGTCAAGTCCATGCGAACTACTAGTGTCGGGAAGTTGATCGTGGCCCACTAACACCTATGGGACCTGGATCCCTTGTGGTTCGAGGGGGGCGGAGATTGCACAAAGAGGATCGCGATGCACACGAGCAGATTTACTTGCCTTCGGAGCCTCCTAGAGATAATACTCCCATCGCTTTTGTGGATTATCTTGTGTTCTTGCTAGGGAGCAATGGAGCTACAAAACCTAGCCCGAGTGTGGTCTCGTATGAGTAGGATCTAACTAAGCCGAGTTGAACCCAACCCTTTCACGCTTGCACTTGGGCCCCTTTATAGGCACAAGGGGTCACCACATGTGGCAAGTAGACAAGGGTAAGAGAGTAAAATGAGAGGTTGGTACACCGCTTTGGTACAAGGTATGTGATCTATACCTAACTCCGACGGCAAGGGACAAGAATCATTAATGCCCGCCTCACGCCTCAACAAGGTAACAGGACGCGCCGCCTGCTTGCCACGACGGTAGCTTGTCAGCCGCTATCGCTGCTCCTCGCTGGCTGCACAGCCCATCGACACGCGCCTCGGGAAGCCCCGTGCGACATCGCTGGATGAGCCGAGCGAGATGAAGAGAGGTTGCTCGTCCCTGCAGCGCTTTGTCAGCGCAGAAACTGCTGCTTGGAGTTTCTACGCCATCATTTCCTTCCCGAAGCTCCTCTTGGGGCCTTGTTTCTTCGTGTTTGCGTATCTTCCGCAAGCTCCTCTTGCCGGGTCTTGATTACTTTGTTTTGAATGGCTCCAAAGGAGCCACGTAAGATCTTGACGGTCACCAGCCAGCCTCGCCTGGTGCTGTCAATCGCCAGGCACGAAGTTCGGATACTAGGGTACCTTACTCTAGTACACCGACAGAGCCCTGCTCCGGCTACACACGCGCTAAGCTCATGGGCAGCCCAAAATAAGGTACAGGGCGCGTCTGGATTACGCCATTACTCGTGATCGACTCCATTACGCACCCACGAACGGCACGCACCGGACGCGGGCGCCGTGGGAGATCGGGCTTTTTAATGGGAAAATCGAACGCCCGCCTCTCTCCCTATTTATATGCAGGGGTACAGGCAGGACGCCCACTGCCATTGCTGTCACATCGTAAACCCTATCGCTTCCCTTTCTTCGAGCCCAAAGAGAGCGACGCCCGCCCATTGCCACCGTGCCACTAACGCCGCCGATTTCTCCACCACCTTCCCCATGGCTCAAGGCCGCTAAGGAAAAGGCGGAATCGCCGAGGCGCAACGGCCGCGGCGCTGTGGAAGGAGCGGGCCTTCGATCCCTCGCCGACAGAAGGAGCTGCGGAGCTGATACCTTTTTCGGTCGACGCGACGCGGCGCACTCAAGCACGAGGGTGATTCCACCGCCACGCCCGATAAGGTTCCATCGGTATCTAAGCAGCGATTCCCATGGAATCGCTCCAACTTGGCAGAGCCGCCGACGACGTCGGCAGCAGTTCTTCGACAACTTGGTGGAGGTGCCGATCCGCGCCGACGAAAGCAGTAGGCGCTCACCCGCTGACACCACCGATCAGAGATGGCGCGATCGCCACGAGGTTGGAGGAGGCTGCAGAAGGCCGCCGCCGGGCGATTTGGGTTCACTGTCGAGGAGGCAGAGATTGCCGAGGCGTAAGCCTTGCCGACCGAGAAGAGTTCATCGGTGAGGAGGAGCAGTCCAGCCCGACAACGAGCCGAGCGACGCTGGGCGCCTCCTCCGCTGGTCAGTAGCTTGCCGCAGGGAGGAGCCTGCGCCGTCTCCGCTAAGGAGACGCCCAAGATCGAGAAGTGGCGGGCGCATAGTGTCCAACACACTCCGCTCGACGCTCCACCTGCGCAAGCACTGCAAGTGAGCTGCCTCATTCGCCACGGCGACGGGCGCGGGTCTTCTGGAGTCGCCCTCGCACCCGCCAAGCGCCCGAGGGAATCTTCTCCTCGAATTGCCGCCCGAGGAGTTTGATCTCTCCGCCTCAGCCCGAGGAAGAAGAGGAAGAGTAAGATCTTGTCGCCTGCATTTGTAATCCTCCAATTTAGTGCTTTATTTTATATCTGACTCGCTCCACTCAACCTTCTCCTTCTTCAGACGCTAGCTCGAGGGCGTCAAGAGGGCTAAGACTCGTGATTGTCGCCTCAGATGACTCGCATGGCACACGGGCACGTCCGGACTCCCTTGCCGGATCCGGCAATCTTCAACAGAGCAGCCCCTCAAAGATAGCCCCCAACAGAAGTGTTTGGTTCATTTCTCATGGTTAGGTGTGCTTGGGTGCCCTCCCGTCACGACATCTAGTTTGTTGAATTATGTAGGAGCAGAGCAGCTCATCAGAGGTCCCGAGGCTGCCCCGAGGTCCAGCCTCATCAGGAGGCCTCGAGGTCACTCCCAAATTCTGCTTGCTTCAACCACGCCACCAAGGGAGAAATCTCCGCCAAGGGAGCGCCTCCGCAAGGGAGGCTCCGACAAGGGGATCTTTCCGCAAGGGCAGCGCCGACAACCCGGTGGTGGAGACCGCGAACAGACCCTACTGCAGTAATCTTCTGCTTGAGAATTTCCCTGGGTTCTTTCTTCTGTTCTTCTTTTTCAACGCTTGCTTGACTTGTTCTTTCTTCTTCTCGACCATCGATCCATCTCACGGAGATCCGATGGAGACGAAGTCTGCCGAGGAGGACGCCATGCGACAATGTCGACGCCGCAACATGGAGGAGGAGGCGGCGCCGACGGGTCCGGCCGGCAGGAGGCCGCCAAGGCTGGTGGCGCAGAGGTCTGGGAGGGATCCGGCGATCCACCGACGGCCCTGAGGTCGCAGGAGCGCCAGCGCGCACCGACCGCTGATCCTCCCGCCACCGATGCCGCACTGCACTCAAGAGCCCAGCCGGCGCCACCAAGGCCGGCGAGGTGTCTTTATCAAGCTCCCATGGGCATCAAGCCCTGTGGCACCGGCCAAGGGGAGACCTTCGACGCGAACTGCTTGCCTCGCTGGCTGTCGCTGGTCGACGCCTAGCAAAGCAGCAGCATGAGCCCGAGGAGGAGCAGCTGCTAAGGAGGTTGTTGTCGCCTACCGCCTCGACAAGCCAAGCCGAGTCCGTGGAGGCGCTTGTCGCGAGGGCGGAGCTGACTTGAGAAACGCGCTGAGGAACTCGGCGCGCAACAAAGAAACTCTCCGATATAGCAGAGGCGGGAGCAGCTTGCCGAGGAGCGCACGCCTTCATCTTGGAGAAGGGCGAGGTCGAGAGGCAGAGGCTTGCCGTGAGAAGCTCTCCAAGAAGAAGGTGAGCGAGCTGGAAGATCAACCTCGGCAGTATGAGGAAGATCTCGCCAAGGCGAGCAAATGATTGGCGGGCCACTTCAGAGGCAAAGGATGTCGCGCAGCCGCCGAGGCCGCCAAGAGGGAATTGAGACGAGGGTGGCTCAGCCGAGTCCACCCTCCAAAAGAGTGCCGAGGAGGTCGCGGGTTGAAGCGCAACGCAGAAGGACGCCACACCTCGGCGAAGCGCAAGGTCGCCACCGAAAAGATCAAGGAGATCGATGCCGCCAAGGACTCTAAGGCGGATCTCGAGCTGAAATCACCACCTGACGGAGACGCTGGAAGGCGCAGGAGCGGGAACGGCTCTGGAAAAGATCAAGGCCACCGAGGAGTTGGCCGAATGCGTGACCGCCGTAATAATTCTCCAGATAGCATAATGCATCGATGTGAAGGTCTTAGGACACCGCCGGCCCATAATGAGCCGATGGAGCTGGGATGACGGATTTGGGTACCCACCGACGAACCTCCAACCCAAAAGCTCAGCCTATTCTTCAAAGGCCCGGGACGGGTCTCCGCTGCCGTGAAGAGATCCCAAAGATGGCGGAGGAGACGCCCAAGTCTCGGGGCTCTGTAAGGTGTTGATGAAAGTGGCCTTCCGAACCCAAAGGCCGATTTCACCAAAGTCCTCAAGTTCGCTTCCATCTCGCGATGTTGAAGCGCCAAGGCCCTTTGTCGCACTCCATTGTGGACAAGCGGAGTCAAGAGGTGATGGCTAAGGGGACTAGGCCGCAAGTTATCTTTCTTTCCTGTAGATCATGTTTAGGGAAAATCTATTAGATCCGCCGATGTTATTATGTAATATACACTATCTTAGGCAATCGAATGCAATGTTATTTTTTTGATTTCTTCCCTTGTATGTTTATGCCCCACGCTTTTAGGGGAACTCCGCTTTAACACCTTTGTTTGAACCGAAAAAAAAGCTGGCATGCCGCCCGAAAGCAACCTTGTCGAATAGTTGCAGCACGCTTAAGTTGTTGAGCGGACTCAAACAAAGTAAGGGGAAAGCTAGTCCGGAAGTCCCCCGCATGTGTTTTCCATACAAAGTACTATCGCTCGAGGAAGAAATTTAAAATTTAAACTGATTGTTTAAACTTAGCAATTAGCTTTTCTGTTGTTCACTTCCGGCAAGGCAAGCCTCGAGCGATGCTTACGCCCACCCATTATCTTCTCCTTCCCCGGTTAACTTGGGGTGGATGAACCTTCTTCTTGTTTGAGAAGAAAGAAGAGAAAATAAAGTTATGGAGCCAGTGGCTCCTATCGCCATCGGGTGGATGTGCACAAAATGTTAGTAAACACATGCATATAAGATTATGAAAGCATGTATTGACAAGTTGTGCGAAAAAGGCTTTATCGATGCACGGGTCTGGTGCTTTGTACAAAGGATTACATGCAACAAATGCAAGATTTTAAAGGGTGGTTTAACGGTTCGCAACCGCTTTATGGGTAAAACTTTAAGATGCTCTATATTCCGGAATTGCTCACCAACCCTTCTTCTTCGGGACAGGCCTAGTGACTGCTTTCACCCGATAAGGGCCTTCCCCTGCATCAACTTGTTGGAATTTGCGGATTGAACGCCAAGAACAAGGTCGCCCTGCTTCCGCATTAACTTTGGGGGTTATGGTAGGACGCAGCTTGTGGTAACGAGCGGCTCGGACAAAGGCTCAAGACGATCCCCTCAAGAGCCGGGTCATCTTGTCGCACTGCTCTTGCTCAAGCTCATCATAGGCGAGCACTGAGGTGACCGGATACGAAGTTCCGGGGGAAATCGCCGCCCGAGACTAGAGCAAAGGTGTCCGCGGCTCGAGGCGCCGCCGACGAAAAGAACCACCGCAGCCTCGATCCAGCCTTCGACTTCGCAGCCTTCAAAAGTTCTGTCTTGAGTCCCGCAGACTTCAGTTGTTTTCTTCCTGACCGCTGCTTCTGATGAGCAATTAAAGCAGATCTTGGCGCCAAGATCTTGGGCGACGCATGAAGGTGCGGTTAGAACTGTGCCGTTGTCGGTGATGATCCGTTAGAATCCCAAAACGGCAAACAATTGACCAAGAACTTGATCCGAGGCCACCTTCCTCATGGTTCCACTTCCGCCACTTTGTGAACTTGTCGAATTGACGCATAAGACTCAAAGCCCCGACAGCCGGGAAGGGGCCGAGGATGTCGAGCCCCCGCACTAAAAAAGGGCCGGATAAAGGGATCGCCCGGAGAGCTTGAGCCGTTTGTATCTGCTTGAATGGAACTGCACGCTCACACTTGGTTACGGCATATCCGGAGGGCTTCGCCGAAGAAACCTTGCCGGAAAGCTTTGCGGGTTTGCGCCCAATGTGGTGACCACATGCCCCCATGTATCTTCGCCAACAGCTGGCCCATTTTCCCGAAATACACTTCAATTTCACAAGCTGAGTCTTCTTCCAAGGATGTTGTCAACAAACGGTACATACTTGACCGCCGGGCTACTTTTTCCGCTTTTCTTGCTCTTCGGTTCTCCGCTCAAGGAAATGGACGAGTTTGCCGGAGCTCGGTTCGGCAACAAGGACTAAAGGCTCATCTACCACGGAACATTAGCTTCCACCAAAATCGGTTCGCCGAGTTGATGATCCCCGAAGCTTGCCGAGCAAAGCTTGTCGGAGCGTGCTTCAACGAAACAAACCGGGTTTGCGGAGCACATTCCTCGGATATTTTGCATGATTTTAGGGACCTTCGGGGGCGGTCGGGAGCTCGCCAAAGTAGTCCCAAACCAATTTTTCTTTCTTTGTTTCCCCCGTTGATGGGCTTGTGAGTCAGCTTGAGCAAAAAATTCCTGGTTCCATTTGTAACTTGCGGCACATTTGGAGAGGCCATCCCTATATCATTTCGAGCTCTTGAACGGTTCCATTTGGGCCTTCAAAGTGCTCTTCTAGCTTTTCACTTCATCGACGAGCTTCCATCAACGGACTCGATAATCTTTATTTACTTTGGGAACAAGTTGGAGTCCCCCGACAATGAGCTTTGATCCCAAGGTCACCATCTCGAGACCCAAGCAAACCTTCATACTGCAGATTTTTGTTGCTTGTTCCTTGGGAAAGTGCATCCGACTATGTACTTGAGGTGCCCCTGGTGCGAAAGGACGCCAAACCGGGCGCCTTTGCGCGGGAAAGCACCATCAAAGTACATCACCACTCTTTATTTGCCTCCTTGAGGGGGATGCTTGTTCCGGAATTTCTTCATCTTGCTAGCCACTCCTATAAATTCCGCCAATGCTCGCTTTTGGATAGTTGAAGTGCTTTCAAACTTGAGACCAAAGCTTGACAGTTCCAAAGGCCCACTCGACAATCTCTGCTGTTGCTTCGGATTTTGCAAAATCTCTTCAGCTGAAAACGAGTGACAACTGTTATCTCGTGTGCTTGGAAGTAATGGCGCAGCTTTCTCGAGGCCATGAGGAGGCCGAAGCAGCTTCGCACACCGAGTACCTTGACCTAGCCCCCGCAGAAGGGAACCGACAAAGTAGACCGGGCGCTGCACCATCTTTTTTCAGATCTTGTCGCAGCCTCTCAGCCTGATTTGTCCTTGTCGGACCAGAGCTTGACGGCGAAGCCCTGCTTGTCGCTGGATGCGCCTGCCTTGCTGTCTCATCATCCGCCTCCTCTCCACATTAACGCAGCACTAACCACTTGATTGGTCGCCTGCTATATAGCAGCAACTTCTCTTGTGGCCTAGGTGCGATAAGTATTGGAGTGGAGGACAGGTATCTCTTCAAGTCTTGCAGCGCAGCCTCCGCTTCGAGTCCATTTCATTGACCCGCCTTTTTCAAAATCTTGAAAATGGCGTATGGCCAAAGCAGACTTAGAAATAAACTCGCCGAGAGCAGCCACGAACCGCAAGCCTTCCGACATCCTTGACGCGCTTTGGTGCTTCAATCTTCTCAATGCCCTTGATCTTGTCGGGATTGGCTTCGATTCCCTCGCGAGACATCAAAGAACCCGAGAAGCTTGCCGAAGGGACTCCAAACACGCACTTCTCGGGTTGAGCTTGAGGTTGATCTTGCGCAGATTTGCAAAAGTCTCATCCAAATCATGAATCGGAGTTGCTTTGTCTTTGCTCTTGACCACTATATCATCCATGTAGGCTTCTTTACATTGTATCTATGGCTCAAAGGCATCATGGACTACTCTTGCAAAGTTGAACCAGCATTCTTTAAACCGAAAGGCATCCGTATGAAAAAAGATGGCACATGGTGTAATGAATGCGGTTTTCTTCATCCTCTTCTGCCATGAAGATCTGATGATACCCTGAATATGCATCAAGAAATGAAAGCAAATCGCATCCAGCCGTGGAGTCAACAATCTGGTCAATACGTGGCAAAGGAAATGGGTCCTTGGGACAAGCTTTATTAACATCCGTGAAGTCAATACAAAGTCTCCATTTCCCATTTGCCTATGCATAACTACCGGATTGGCCAACCACGTGGATGGAGTACCCGACAAGGCCCGCTGCTTCCAACTTTGATTTCTTCCGCTTATGAATTCTTGGCGCCCACTACCTGCTTCTAACTTTTTGCTTGACGGGCACGCGTGAGGACAGACTAGCTAGGTGGTGCTCAATTATTCGAACACCAGGGATGTCGATGGTTGCCATGCAAACACATCGACATTCGCTCGCAGGAAAGCAACGAGCTCGCCTTCCTATTTAGGGTCAAGTGGCACCGATGGTGAAGGTACCACCAGCGCCGCCCTCCTTGGCAGCACCTTCTTGGTCTTCGCGAGCTGCCATCATCTTTTGCACTTGCCGGTGGAGCTCGATGGAAAGGCGTCTCGACGGTAGCGCAGCACCAAGAGGTGCGCTTGCCGGAGTGGGCATCGAACTCTTGCCGGACTTGGTGGTCTTCTTCTTCCCCGGAGCTTCATGCCAAGTGGTTTGCTATCGTTGCGCGTTCGCCCCGAGAATCTTGTCGGCAGATAAGCGCATCCTTCTTGTCGCCATGGACAGAAATGACACTTATCGGGCCGGGCATCTTGAGTAAAGTTGTAGGCGAATGAGAGGCTGCCATGAACTTGGCGAAAGGCCGACGGCCAAGTATGCCATTGTAGGGCAATGGGAAATCGGCAACGCCAAACGTGACCTTCTCGCCTGAAGTTGAGCTCGCTGCCAAATGTTACCGGAACGTGATCTTCCCTTTGGGCTTGCTCCTTCCCGGGTTGATTCCTTGAATGTGCCGCTCTTCGAGCTCGCTGTCGTGGATTTGAAGTTTCAAGCATCGCAGAGGATATCAGTTCAGGCCGCCCCGCGCCAACCAACATCTTTGTGACCTTGAGGTTGCGGATAGTTGGTGATACCAACATCGGCAGCACCCGACAGCAGTGACGCGATCGGGTGATCCTCAATGTCAAAGATGATGGGCGTCTGACCACTTCAGGTTTGCGCGACTCTATGGATGGTTATACTGCATTAACCTCACGCATCCATTGCTTGAGTTGGCGTGCGAGGTATGCAGAGAAGCACCACCGACAACGCAAAGAATCTCCGCTTGCCTTCAAACTCCCGCCATCACCTTCATCGCCTTCCATGTCTTCGCCATCTTCATCTTCGCTCTTCTTCCTTGTCGCGGCCGCTGGGAGGTCTGTCTCCTTGCCGCTGCTTGGCCTTGCCCAAGCCCTCCCCCGACCGGTCTCTTCTTACTTGTTGCACCTGCACCTTCCTAGGCCTTCTCCTTGTCTCGCGCGTATTCAGCTCTTCAGAGCTCAACAAGCTGCGCGACTTTCTTGCAGCTCTAGAGATCGTGGCCCTTGGTGCGGTGGATCTCACAAGATCGCTTGTTGAGCTGTCAGCTTGTCGCCGTCATACAGCTTGGCGGTCGGTGTCACGACAACCTCCTTGCCGGAATCGCTAGTTTTAGCCTTGCGGTGCCACCTGCTGTCGGACCTGCTCGACAACTAGTACTTCTTGGTTTTTCTTCTTTCGTTGTTTCGCCGCTTCCTGTCCGGGCGGTCTCTCACTATCGCATCTGCTCCCACATTCTCTCCCGGAGTCTTCTTTCTTCACAGGCGCACTTGTCGGCCAGTATGAGGAGCTCACGACGCCTTTTCACTTTTGCACATCGCCATCACCTCCCTCATCCCGCGGTTTCAGACATTCTGATGAAATGCAATCGATCACCGCGTGGTGGACATCCGGGATGTTGTAATGCACACGGCTGAATCTCGATGAATTTGGCGCAGGGACTCTCCTTCCTTCCGGCGCAGTAAGTGAAGGTCACTCTTGGCTCATGAGGTTTGTGGTCCCATGAAGGCGCCGACAAACCGGTGGCACAACCGCCCAAGAAGAAATAGAGCTGTCCGACAAGTGCATGAGCCAAGACCTGACGCTTGGCTTGAGTACCAGAGGAAATAGTTGGCAAGGATCTTGTCGTTCGCCCCCCGCAGCTTGCACCGCGATGGTGTAGATGCCGAGGAACTCCGATGGGTGTGTCCCGCCATCATACTTCTCCAAGCACATCCGCTTGAAATTTTTCTTGTCGGGCCACCGACTTGCCGCAGCTCACGAGTGAACGCAGGGCAACTCATCACAGACGGGTAAGTCGCCTCGTTCCTTCGGCGCATGCATATCGACAGGCCCGGGCGCTGGTCGGATTGACGACGCTGCTTTCTTCGGGCGCCGATACGGGTTCGAGCGCTTCTTCTTGCCGCTCACGAAGAACTTGGTGCTGGTCGCGACGAGCTCGCTGGATCCGACGACGCTGTGGAGTCGCTTGCCGACGTGGATCCGGCGAGTCGGGCGATCTTGGCCTTCGGAAGGGGAGTGTACGGTGGCTGCACCCCGCAAGTCTCTGCCGCCATCGGCTCGGCTTTGTCATCTTGCCGTGGCTGCAGGCGCTTTGGTTGCGGACGCCGCCTGGCAAAGCCGATGAGGCTCGATTGTCGCTCCATTCGCCGACCTTTGTCGGCCGCTGAGGGTAGTCTAGAAGTAGCTGGGCTCTCGCCAAGGCTTCGCTGGTGTGGTGGGTGGCAATGTGTACGAAGCGAGGAACGGATGTGCTCGATCCCAACCAAGTTAGAGGAGCAGCATCCCGCCTAAGCGTCAGATTCCACTGCATCCGGCATGCCGGTGTGCATGCGGGTCTCGAGGGCCTCGATCCCCAGCTTGGCCTTTGATCCAAAGAGCGTGATGGTGCCGCTGGAGCATCATGACGTCGCCGGCCCGCTACTTCCCGAGAAGGACGCTGCAAGGACTCGGACGACGTCAAGGCTGTTTTGTCTTTGACCTCGGGCGTGCTAGGGCTCTCTCGACGACGCCTGCTCTCCGCTGGGCTTGCTTCACCACCGACCATTCTGGCAGTGGGGTTCGACGCTGAGGTGCTCGGCCGCTGTCAAGACTTCTTCTTCCGGCGCCATGTTGACTTAAGATGTTGATGAAGAATCCGCGTATAACGCACGATCGGGTTCACAGGTTCTCGACGCCTTTACCGGGCGCTGCCAAAGATGTCTGGGAAGTCGATCGTGGCTCCACTAACACCTATGGGACCTGATCCCTTGTGGTCTGGAGGGGGGCGAGATTGCACAAAGAGCGGATCAAGTTGATGCACACGCAGCATATTTACCCATCAATGAGCTTCCTCCGGAGAGATAATACCCTAATGCTGCTTTGTGGATTATCTTGTGTTCTTGCTAGGGAGCAATGGGAGCTACAAAACCTAGCCTCGAAAGTGTGGTCTCGAATGAGTAGGACGAACCACCGAATTGAACCCCAAACCTTTCTACGCTGCACTTGGGCCTCCCTTTATAGGCACAAGGGGTCACTACATGTGGCAAGTAGACAAGGGTAAGATAGTAAAAATGAGAGGTTGGTACACCGCTTTGTACAAAGGTAGGCGATCTATACCTAACTCGGCTGTTAGCGGGAAGAATCATTAATGCCCGCCTCCGCCTACTCAACAAAGGTAACAGTGGACCGCTGCTACTCCGCTTGTTACACGATTTAGCTTGTCACGGCCGCTATCGCTGCTCCCCGCTGGTGCAGTGCCCATCGACACGGGCCCTCGGGAAGCCTGCATGGACATCGCCATTGGGATGAGCTGAGCGAGATGAAGAGAGGTTGCCTGTCCCCAAGCGCCTGTCACACAAGTAAAACTCGTCGCATTGGGAGCTTCTTTGCCACTCACTGCGCCTCTTCCCCAGAAGCTCCTCTTTCACGGGCCTTGTTTCCTCTCGCGTCTTGCAGGTATCTCTCCTAAAGCTCCTCTTGCCGGGTCTTGATTACTTTTATTCTGAATGGCTCCAAAGGAGCCACTAAGATCTCTGACTCGGCCACCAGCCAGCCGCTGCCTGGGTGTCTGAATCGCTCGCTGCATCGGAGTTCGGGATACTAGGTACCCTACTCTAGTAATATCGACAACTAGCGAGATTAAAGTCTCTCGTAAAACATAAATTACAAACGCGGAGCACAAAATGTACCCAAAGAAGACTTTACATCGTAATCATCTACATATGCATCAAGATCAACAAAGGGGGTGGTGGAGTTTAACTGTAGCACCACCTTTGACTCTGGGCTATCCTAAACTACTTATTGTAAGTGACTTTTGAGGTGGCTTATTCCAGTCCACATTATTCACCATATCAATACACCAGTGATGGATCCTGGCCCCGCCTCCTCCACGAGAATGCCATCCATAGAACTTCACGCTATCTTGGCGATTTTAGAGTATCCACTTCAAGTTATCTATGAACCTGTGGCAACCTGAGGTCCTTTTACGGACGCTGCTATTCAATAGATGATGCTAACCTCGTAGGGGTGTACTTTCACACACGCCTCGCCACTTACCGCCATGTACGCGCTTATGTATCTCGCAACCTTCAAGTGGAAGCTCAAGCAGGGTGTCGGGCCACTTACACCGACTAACCACACAAGTCCCTAGTCCAGTTTATCGCCTATTCAGTTCCATTCCGCAGGGAGTCCGCCAAGGTTTCCACATACGTGCCTTGAACGGTTGCAGACAGGTTCCGGACATCAAATCTCAAGTTTTAAGATACCCTGCCACGCGTCTAACGCATCACGCCTCACCCTCGAAGTCACTAGGCGCATCTTGCCTCTAGCAACTACAAACACCGTAAACTACTTGCAACTCCCGGACAGAGGACAAGGGCGGTTAATAAGTCGAGAGGGTCAATTAAGGATCCCAATGAGTGGTAGTAGCTGCTCATGGATCACAAACACAAACCTCGGCCTCCCGGGAGGATCATCAATGAGACAACCCACCATGTACTTCCCTACATGGCCATCGACGCCACTTACCAAACTGCGGTTCACACACTTAGCTCACACACGTAGGACATGTTCATCACCATTCCAATTCATCCCCGGCGAATCAAACCCGACTCAACTCTAAGCAAGAGGTGCATGACAAACAAGCATGAATGAGTAGGCACATCAAGGCTCAAACAACACCTACTCATGCTAGTGGGTTTCATCTATTTATCGTGGCAAATGACAAAGTTATGCGCAGGAAAAAGGGTTCAATACGTGAAAAGAGAGCAGAGCGGAGAGTGATTGTATCGAATGAACAAGGGGGTTTTGTTTGCCCGTCACTTGAAGATAGTAATAGCTCTTCATCGGTGTCATCGATCTCATCATCTAACATCGCCTACTCAGAGGGGACAATTACCGCAAACAAGGTCTAACACAATCAATGTAATGCTCATAATATGATGTATGATCGTGACATGGCAAATGAGTGTTGGGCTAATGCAACTACAACTAGCTGGGCTTGAGTCATTTTGAACCAAAGGTTCAATCCCAAAACTCAACTTATGAATTTAATAGTGCCTTATCATGTTTTGCACTAACCAGCAAGGTTGTTGCTTAAACATGCATGAAACCAGTACATATGGATAGATTGGATTTTTCTCGATCATTTTCATATATAAATTATTTCATTTGGAGTTACTATGAATTTCTATGAAGTTTAGAAGTTTTGAATATTTTCTGAAATAAATAAACCATTTAAGATTTATTTAAATTCCAAAGAAAGAATTATTGCATCAGCGATGACGTCATCGCGGATGTCGGGCCGTCATCAGGCTGCCCAGGTCAAACCTCGCCGCTGGAGCCACGTGTCAGCTCTCTCCTCTCAATCTGTTGTTAATTAGCAATAACTTAACCTCAAGCCTAAACACCGGCCCCCATTT
>JAHIAM010020896.1:0-10033 GCA_021605205.1 Aegilops longissima | reverse complement strand
TTAATAAGACTTTTGAGCTTGAATGTGATGCTAGGGAATTGGATTAGAGGTGTTTATTACAAGATGGCAAACCTGTTGTATACTTTTCCAAAATTGAGGGCCTAGTCTGAACTATTCTACTTATGACAAAGAATTATATGCTCTTGTTCGGACTTTAGAGACGGCAACATTATTTATGGCCCAAAGAATTTGTTATACATTCTGATCATGAATCTTTGAAACATATTAAAAGTCAAGCTAAACTGAATCAGACATGCTAAATGGGTTGAATTCATTGAGACTTTCCTTATGTCATTAAACACAAGAAGGGTAAAGAAAATGTTATTGCGATGCTTTGTCTGTCATACTATGCTTTCACAACTTGACTTCAAAATATTTGGTTTGGAGACCATCAAAGATCAATATGTGCATGATGTTTTTAAAGATGTAATGCAGAATTGTAAAGAAGGAAGAACATGGAACAAGTTCGTTATTAATGATGGTTTTGTGTTCCGTACAAGCTATGCATTCCTGCATTTTCTTTTTGTTGTTGCAGGAGGCGATTGAGGAGGCTTAATGGGACACTTTGCCAAGAAGACGGAGGATATACTTGCTACACATTTTTTGGCCAAAGATGAGACGGATGTTGAGCGTTTGTTGCTCCGGACTACATGTCAAAAAGCTAAGTCACACTCAATCCTCATGGTTTATATATGCCTTTGCTCGTTTAGTGTTCCTTGGGAGGATATATTATGGACTTTGTTTTAGGTTTACCTTTCAAAGAAGGGAGGGATAGATATTTGTTGTCGTGGATAGATTTCAAAATGGCACACTTTATACCATGTCATAAAAAGCGATGATGTCAAATGTTGCTGATTTGTTCTTTCGTGAAATTATTCGCTGCATGGTGTACCAAATACTATTGTTTCAGATCGGATACTAAATTTCTAGCCACTTTTGGAGATGTTTATGGCTGTTGACAAATGCTTAGTACTACTTGTCACCCCCAAACCGATGGATAAAAAGTAGTCAATAGAACATTGTCTACTATGCTTAGGGCTGTTTTGAAGAATAATAAGAAAATGTGGGAAGAATGTTCCCATATTGAATTTGCTTATAATCGCTCATTGCATTCTACTACTAAGATGTGCCCTTTGAAATTGTGTATGGCTTCCACCCATGCACCTATTGATTTGTTGCCTCTTCCATCTTCAGAAGGTTAATTTTGATGCTAAAGAACGTGTGAATTGATTTTAAAATGCATGAGTTAACTAAGGAAAACATTGAGCGATGAATGCTAAATATAAACTTGCGGAGATAAGGGTAGAAAACATGTTGTCTTTGCACCGGAGATCTTGTTTGGTTACATTTGGTAAGGATAGGTTTCCTAATTTGCCAAATCAAAGCTAATGCCACGGCGATGGTCCATTTGGTGTTAGAGAAATAAATGATAATGCATATAAACTTGAGCTGCCCCAATTTTGGGGTTATCCCACTTTTAACATTGCAGATTTGAAGCCTTATTTGGGTGAGGAAGATGAGCCCCGAGGACACTTCATTTCAAGAAGGGAGGATGATGAGGACATCAATACCATTGTTACACCCACAGCCCCGAATACATACGGACCAATTACAGAGCTCCGACGCCAATTGAATTATCGTACTTTCGCTTCTTGGTAACGATTCCAATGTTCATGAGAATATGATGCTGTTAAATTGGATACATTTGTTTTGCTTACAAATGAAGGGCCTACATGGACAAGAAAGATGAACCTTGGAGCAAGTTCAACATGGAGATGTTGGATGCAAGGGGAACAAGAACGAGTTACAAGTGATGATTCCAGACTTTGAAGCCACCCTAATGAGTGCATGAGGCCTTGGACGAAATAAAAGATGCCACTTCATAATATTCCTTATAGGCTATTCTAGGTGTACCCTTATTATTGGGCCAGGCCCATGTAATTTTGAAATACTTGGATAGGCTGTTTTAGAGTCCGATGTGGGGAAACAAGAGTTAGGTTGATTTCCCCTCCACCAAGGGCCACGAAATCCCTCCCTCCATATATACAGCCCTTAGGGCAAGCTTAGACCTTGGGTTTTGTTTAGATTAAAAGTTCGCCATAGCTGCAATTCACAGCATTTCGCTTGTGTTCAACACTGCAAAAGGCGCCAGTAACCCCACCTTGATCAATAAAGCTTTCATCTTATATTCGCAATATCCAGATTGCAATCTCGGCTTGCTTGTTCTTCGATTGCTCGGAAATGAACTCGTGGTCGTTGATCGTTTCGCGGGTCAATAACCCGGAGTTGGTTTAGCGATTTAAGGCGATGTCCTCCACGTCAGAGTCGGATCGCCAAAGTCGACTTCCTCCAAAGCAAACCAACATCTCATCGAAGACGGGACACCTTTGCCTCTATCAAGTATGCTATGTATGTATGGTTCCTGTTTCCTTCAAATGATCCAAGATGATCAAGTATGATACCATATGATATATTTGGATGCTATTATTGCTTACAAGCTTTTTATTTCTTTTGCTTAAAAGCTTCTTCTTTTTTTTTTTCTATTATGGCCACTTTTGCACAATGCACAAACCAAGATAGCTTTTGTTATAGCGGAACGAATTGTGACACAATGGATGATATGATGATACCAAGATGATAGGGTATGCAATGGATGGTGAATCATAATGGCACAAGTAACGCTCCAATACCAAATGGCTAGTCTCGAAGGCAAGTAACCAAAATGGGAGGGGTTATCAATGCAATTTGCAAGGGGAATATACAATGGTGTCGCCGAGGTTACCGCCCTTTCGTTGATGAGTGGGGGTGTTTTGAAGATACCGTTGATGGAGACTGTCCCAAAAGGCAAAGTAAAACCAAAACCTTTAGGAAACGGAAAAAAAACCCTTTTTGAACCCTTCCAAAATTCCAAATGAAACAAATTGTTTTTTTTCAAATGGGGTGGTTTTTAGAAGAAAATTTGGGCCCCGGTGGGTTTGCAAACCCTTGGGGGCAAAATTGGGGCGGAAGGGTGGGGATGGGAATGGGGGCAAAATAAACACGTGGGTCGGGAGGTTTTTTGGGAAGGGGTTTGTTCCCTAAAGAAGAAAACACCTTTTAAGGGAAAGGGAAACAAAAACAACCACCAACCTCCCACCAAGCCTCCAAACCCAACCCTTATTGGGTTTTGTTGGGGGGTGGTTTTAAGGGGGTTTGTATTTGGTTTGGGCAAGGGTTTAAATGTGGAAAAAGTTGGTTTTTTGGGGTTTTTGGTTTTGGTTTGAAATGAAAAAGAAGGGGCCCAAAATTCCCGCCCCCTTTAATTAGGGGTCAACACCCTTAGGGACCGGGAATCACAAACCAAGAACAAAGGGGCAGGGAAAACAAAATTTAAGGCCTAACGTTGTTATAAAAAGAGGGCCAAAGCAAGCAAAGGTAAGGTCACAAAATTTTTGAAGGGAGGTCTTGATGGGTAAGAAGGGGGTCAATCTTACCTAGAGGCCCATCCCGGAGAAGTAGCCAAAGGTGACAAAGGCCTCCATAAACTGGTTTCCGTAACCCAACGGAGGAAAGGTTTAAGGCTGAGTTGGGGCAGTTGAGGGGTCTGGGCCCGGCCGCTCAAATTTTGAGCAAAGGTGTCCGCCGGGGCCCGGATGTGGGCCGGGGCCGGATTCCCTACCCGCCATTCCGGGTTCAACCCTTTTAATAAGGGCTTGGGGGGATTCCGGTTTGTACATTCCCGGGCTTGAAAAGGGGTGGGGCCCGGTCCCTCCCCCGATGTGGCCACTAGCGGGCCCGTCTTCCGTGGCCCATCTTCTCCGAGGGAGTGCCCGGGAACCCCGAACCGGAAGCCCCGAAAACCAATCACACAAGTTCAAGATATCCATCCTAAGGGCCGAAAGAAAGGAGAAGATTACCGTTTTGAAGAAGAGGTCGAGGGTCACCCAAAGGACTTTGACTTGATGACCGAGGAGTCCTATCAAAGGCTCTTCACCTAAAACATGAGTAATCCAAAGCTAACCCTAACTAGGAGGAGGGGAAGAATATAATGCTAGTACAAGTTGGGGCGAGTTGAGGACATGGGCCCTGGCTGCCACCCATGACAAACGCCGGATGTCCGGCGCCCGGATGTCCGACCCGAGGCGGCCGCACCCCCGGATGTCCCCGGTGGAACGGCCAATCGGGGGAGGGCCGGATTTTGGCCAGGAATCCCTGTGAGACGCCGGATGTCCGGGGGGGCCGGAGTCGCGGTGAGGCGCCGGATGTCCCCCGCCCGGATGTCCGGCCACGAAGCCAAAGCCCTTTCTTCCGCTGCGCCCATGTTCCTGGATGGTGAGTCGTCCGGCCTTTGCACTCCCCACATCCGGAAACCCCAATACCTATATGCAACGGGAAGTGCGAGTATACCATCCTCAAGGGCGGAGCACGGAAAGGAGAAGATTCACCTTTTGTATTAAGAAGAGGTCGACGTCACTTGCCAAACGGACTCTTCATGGTGATGACCGGGATGTCCGCGATCATCCCTCCCTTAAAGGATCCCACCCTCGGAGAAACCAAATAATGGGAAAAGTGGGGGTGGGGTAAATGGTTTTCCCAATCCCATTTGAAGTTTAAAGGGACCTCCAATGTCGCACCCCGGATTCCTTCAAAAGGGTAAATAGACCATTAAGCAAATTTTGCTGGAAAACGCATTCAAGGGTGATTCCCAAACGGTTGACCATGTAGGGTTGACAAAGGATGAATGGCTGTGCATCAATGGCCAAGCGTTCTGGGAAAAGACAAATGAGGAAGTGCAAATTGGACAAGAGCAAAGATCCACCTCAAGGCTGAAGCAGCATAAAGGGGTTAAATGGTGATGGTAAGAAGGAAGTATTCAAAACCAAATAAAATGAAGGTCTAAACACATTCTGAAACAATCCAACATTGGATTTAGTGAATATAGGGCACTCAACACAATATAAAGAGCAATAGTTCATCATGGAGAGGCAATCAAGTCAAGCATGAGAAAGCAATGGACATGGCATATGAAGAAATGACATTGGTGCAACCAACAAATAGGGGGTAATCCAAGAATTGATGCAACACACAAGGTACATATGTCATGAAGAATGGAAATGTGGCAATCATGGGTGAAAGAAATATTTCAAATGCGCAAAATGGTGGCAACACATGAAGTATGATCCACAATATCCAATGTCAAGAAGGATGTCACCTTGAAAGCCCCGTGCATTCTTCACAATGAAGTGGTAGGAAATGTGTAGAAGCAGTGTGGTAGAAAAGAGGCTCGCCTTCAAGAGCTCGAGGTCAACTCACGGAAGTGGAAGTCGGCAAGTCCAAGTATCCCGCACATGCACAAAATGTAACAAAGAAAGTATGCGATGGTAGACAAACACATCATCCATCATGATGGTTCTCATCTTTTGCACAAAACCATTAGAAGGACAAGTGCATGAATAGTATGATGCAACAATGGCAATATTCATGGCACTAGGTATATGGTAAAGAAGTAAGACAAGCATGTTCACAAGAATTATGTCAAAATTCCAAATATATGAGAATGCTATGGGGCAATCTCATGAGCAAAAGAGAATCATTGTTGCACTCAATACATGGCAAATCATCTAGCAGGGAGGCAAAACATAGAGATATATGACAAAAGCAATATGAATCATGTGCAAAGATAATGGTTGTCATCAACCGCATGAAATGAGCAAGTATGAATCATTGGTGATGCAACATAAGCAAGCATTGTAATCAAGTCGCAAACTAGTGGAGCGAAGATGCAACACACTAGAGTAAATCATGGCAATCGTCATTGAGCAAAAATAGGCAAAGAAAATGCACGTGAATATCGCAAACGAACACAAAGCAAGATGAAAGTATCATCATAGGAATGGGTCATGAATAGAACATGGCAATAAAAGTGATATCTCCACCAAGCTTGCAAATACACATACAAGTATGAGAGTCAATCATCATTGTAAAGCAAAGATTCACAAATGCATGGAAAAGGTAGGATGGGATATCATGCAAAGTGAACATGGAAAGATGGGCAAGAATATTAATGGACAATAACCCATAACCATGTGAGGGCCATGTAAAAGAGATGCGCCAAGTGTTTGCCAAGGAGGGGGAAAGGCAATCCATGGGATCCCAAGTTCATTGCTTTCTAGAGCCGTTTGTCAACTCGTGGGATTGAGGCGACAAGTATTCATGGGTACCTACACAAAAGAGACAAAACCAAAGAAAAAAGATTAAATGTACACATCATCCATCATGATTGTATGTGCACAGGAGTTAGCACAAGATAAGCATCGCCAAAGAAATTTGATGCATGGTATAAGAACATGTCATCCATCATGAAAGAATAGTTATTTTATGACAATGGACACAAATTGAGAATGCAAGTATATGGCACATCAATATCATGTTTATTCATGGGGAGCATATGGGCAAAAGATTATCATGCAATGTTAGGATGAATCAAAGTCTCCAAAATGTATGAGGAAACTAGGGGTCTCTGAGCAATATTGAAACATAATTGGAGAAAATGGACAACATCCAAAACAATGCATATCCGGTTAGGGGGATGGCATGGCATATGAGATAAAGGATGGGAGCATATCAATATCATCACAAGAAAAACAAATGCCAATAACCATGGGCTTGTCATCTATGCCATATGCAAATTGGGTTATTTTAATGGCATATGCATAGTCACTATGAAGAGATTGCAAATAAGACATATGGTTGATCTCATGCATGGCATATGACAAGTCAAGCGGATTATCAAACATGATGTGACCAAAGAATTGTCCAAGAAACTTATGTAACATGGCATCACAACTAATAGACTCCACATGAGAATCATCATATTCATCATAAACAAATCATCACATGGGGAAATCATACTAGCATGAAGCATGGTAAGGTGGATCAACATCATGGCAATCAATCTTAAGAATGTCCACTAGGGGACTAGAGCATCACCGCCACCTATGTTACCTTTTGTCATTCCACCAAGTGGTGTAGGTGAGGGGAAAGACCAAATGGTGGTCATCTTCATCTTGATGGAACCATGGGGGTGCACTATTCCACCATGGCCATGCCTTGTCCAAAGGGTGACGGCCGAGGATCGGCGCTATCATAAATGGGACCTAACACCAAATGAGAAGACACAATAGAGGTAGAGGTCAAGTTGTTAGGTTTGAAAGTGGCCTCACATGACCATCAACTATCTCACTCTCTTGTGGTGGTCCACTCACCTCAAAATAGGTGCACCCAAACTCACGATGGTGGAGTCACCATCTCACTCAAGTGGTGGGGTTGTGGCTCCTCACATGGGAATTGGGGCAACACAATATGGGGCTAGTGGTGAAGCCACTCACTCAATTGGTGGTCAAGTCACCAAGTCACGGATTCCCTGGTCAAGGAAAACTCATGCTCAACTTGTAGTCGCTGCCGTGGATGAAGGCGATGGCACAACCACTCGCCCCTAAGATGGAAGCATCATCCTTGTCGCCACCTTGTCGCTTTCCAAAGGTTGGTCCGGGTCTCCGAGTCGATTGTCGCCGCACCATCTTGAAAAAGAGTCAAGGTAACTGATCATCAATGCCACAAAGAGGGTGGGGTGGTCGCACTTGGGAGCATCCCTTGGAGCTTTTGCTTGGACATCGAGGGTACTAGCCTCATGCTTGTCATAGAGCTTGGTCGCCGTTTGCTTGGGGTGGAGGCCTTGGCCTTCATGAGTTCTTGTTCCCCTTTAGAGCACCAATGGTGGCGCCGATGGACTTGTAGTTTCGAGGAAGATGGTCTTGGAGATGTCAGTTCAATCCCATCATGAAGTGAAATCCAAATGGGGTCGCCCACCCAGTCAAAAGGCAATCTTCATCTCTTGAAGATTGTCGGGATTGGATCCTTGGATGGTGTTTCCAATTGGCGCCGGGTTGTTCCGCAGGTTGGAGGCACAATCGCCGCAAAGCTTCTTCATCTTGGACCAACTCATCTCGTAGCACTCAAGGTGTGAAGCCACCATGTCCATAGAGGCAATGTCCCGCCTTTCGGGAGATGTGGTCCTTGGAGGAAGTCGACTTTGACGATCCGAAAACGGCGAGACGCCGCTACTAGCAATCGCTAAACCAACTCGGAGGTTATTGACCACCGGCACGATCAACTACCACAGGGTCTGCTTTCCGCGAGCAAACGAAGAACAAGCAAGAAACGAGATTGCAACTGGATATTAATATAAGATGAAAGCTTTATTGATCAAGGTGGGGTTTTGGACGCCTTTGTCCGGTCGTTGAACACAAACGGCACGCCGGTTGCAGCTATGGCGAACTTTAATCTAAACAAAACCGGTCTAAACGGTGCCCTAATGATATATGGAGGAAGAGGGGAATTTCGTGGCCCTGGTGGAGGGGTCCAAATCAACCCTAACTCTTGTTTCCCCACATACGGACTCTAAAAACAGCCTTACTTGTATTTCCAAATTACATGGGCCTGGCCAATAATAAGGTGACGAGCACCAGAATAGCCCGGGACACATTTATGAAGTAGCATCTTGTATATTTGTCCAAGGCTTCATGCACCCATTATGGTGGCTTCAAAGTCCTGAAATCATCACTTGTAACTCCGTTTGTTTCCCTTTGCATGGCATTATCTCCATGCTTGTTCTTGCTCCAATGTCCATCCTTCTGTAGGGCCTTCATTTGTAAGCAAAACAAATGTATCCAATTTAGGCAGCATCATATTCTCATGAACATTAGAATCATTACCAAGAAACGAAAGTACCGATAATTTAATTGGGCATGAAGCTCTAGTAATTGGTCCAGATATTGGGAGTGGGTGTAAAATGGTATTGATGTCCTCATCCTCCCTTCTTGAAATGAAGTCGCCTCACGGAAGCTCATATTCCTCACCCAAATAAGGCTTCAAATCTGAATGTTAAAAGTGGACTAACCCCAAAATCCAGCAGCTCAAGTTTATATGCATTATCATTTATTTTCTAACACCTTAAATGGACCATCAAGACGGGATTAGCTTTGATTTGGCAAATTAGGAAACCTATCTACAAATGTAACCAAACAAGATCTCCGTGCAAAGACAACATGTTTTCACCCTTATCTTTAAAGTTTATATTTAGCATTCATACGCCAATTTTTCCTTAGTTATCTCATGCATTTTAAAATCAATTCAACGTTTTTAGCATCAAAATTAACCTTCTCCAAGATGGAAGAGGCAACAAATCAATAGGTGCACGGGTAGGAAGCCATACACAATTTCAAAAGGGCACATCTTAGTAGTAGAATGCAATGAACGATTATAAGCAAATTCAATATGAGGCAAGCATTCTTCCCACATTTTCTTATTATTCTTCAAAACAGCCCTAAGCATAGTAGACAATGTTCTATTGACTACTTCAGTTTCCATCATTTGGGGTGACAAGTAGTACTAAAAAGCAGTTTAGTCCCCAACTTAGCCCATAAACATCTCCAAAAGTGGCTAAGAAATTTAGTATCACGATCTGAAACAATAGTATTTGGCACACCATGCAAGCTTAATAACATAAGAACAAATCAACAACATTAAAAAGATCATCGCTTTTATGACATGGTATAAAGGTGTTTTCGAGAATCTATCCCACAACAAATATGCTATCCTCCCCTTCTTTGTTCGAGGTAAACCTAAAACAAAGTCCATAGATATATCCTCCCAAGGAACACTAGGCATGCAAAGGCATATATAAACCATGAGGATTGAGTCGTGACTTAGCTTTTTGACATGTAGGCAGCAGCAACAAAACCCAACATCCCGCCTCATCTTTGGCCAAAAGAAATTGTAGAAGTATATCCTCCGCCTTTTGACGCCAAAGTGTCCCATTAATCCTCCTCCATGCCCCTGAACAACAAAAGAAACAGACTAGGAATGCATAGCTTGTTAGCACAACACAAAACCATCATTAATAACAACTTGTTCCATGTTCTTTTCTTTACTTTGATTACATCTTTAAAATCAGCATCATGCACATATTGATCTTTGATGGTCTCCAAACCAA
>JAHIAM010020895.1:0-21116 GCA_021605205.1 Aegilops longissima | reverse complement strand
TTATTGGTTCTTCTAATTCTTCCCTGATTCATTCTCTTTCGCCCATTTCCAATTTTACGGTGGTTCGCTCAAGATTCTTTTTCCTTGATTATCATTTTAATCCATTCGTTTTCTCAAATCCTACCGTGGTTCATGAAGACTTTCAAGTTTTGTGCGATTTTCCCTTAATCCTTTTTCAAAGAATAAGTTTTATGCCAAATCCATTTCTGTCATCAATTTATTTGATAAATAAATCTTTTTATTCTTATTTCTCCAGTGAGTAATCCTTCCTTCGAGTTTGTTCGAGGAATAAATTCTAGTTCCAAGTTTTTCATCTTTTTTTCCGAGTTCAAATTCCTCCAATCTCGCTTAACCTCCATCCCAATCATCGCAAGGCTTTAATCTTATTTCCTTTCATCCTTCAATCATCTCATCATCCTTTTGTTACCGAGTCCTTCATGGTGGTTCTTCTGATTTAATTCATTCTTCAAGAGTTCACAAGATTCTTGTTGGTGGAGTTCAAGTATCCTTCTTCTTGCGCCTCAAGTGCAATTAATTTCCGATTCTTTGAAGTGGAGTTTTGCATTTCTTGTTCTTCAGCTTTCAATCATTTCCGCTTATGGGTTATCACCTCATATTTGAGATGTTTTCATAAGTCCACAAAGTTTATTCTTTCGTTGTTGATTTTCCAACAACTCCATAATCTTTCCCTAAGTTCTTTTCATTCAATTTTTCAATTCTTCCGGAGGTATTATGTGTTTATCTAAAAGTGTCATCCATCTTTGAAGTTCATGTTCTATTCCTCCATGTTCACCGAGGCTCCTAAATCCTTTCAATCTTATTCGCTTTTTATCTTGTTCTAACCGGAGTGTTTCATAGTCTATCGATTCCGTGAGCTTTCAATTTCCCATTTCGCTGCTTTCTCTTCTTCTCGATGCCTCGATTCTTTGGTTCTTCTCTTGAGTTCCTGTTTCACCTCATCCCTTTTCCTTCCGTTCGGTCCTAAGATCTCGGACAAGATCTCTTGTTAGTGGAGGAGGTTGTAACCCGATTCGGGCGCCGTGTCCGCCCTTATTCGGCTGCTATGTCATTTTTGTGTGTTGCATTTTGCCATGTCATCTTCTGCATTTCATACCATGTCATCATGTATTTCATTTTGCATACGTGTTCGCCCGATCCGAGCATTTTCCCTGTCCGCCTTGCAATCCCAACTTATGTCTCCCGCCTTTACCTCTTTTTAAAGGGTGTTAAACTTCTAATGGCCGAGGTTTGCCAAGCGGCCTTGGTATAGCACCGTAGACCGCTTCAAGTTTCTGCCATTTGGAGGTCGTTGATACTCCAACGGTTAACCGGTAACCGTAAAGTTTTCGTGCAGCCCAACACCCTTCCAAAGTGGCCCAAAACCCATCCAACCCCTCCATGCTCTCTGTCATCACAGGTGGGCGAAACCGCCCTCATTTGGACTCTCCTAGCTCCCCACCTATATAAAACCTCCCTCCAAATTCACCAAACCCCAACCCTAGATCTCTCCCCAAGCTGTCCCGGCCCGGCCGGCGGGCCGCCCGCCCAAGGGCCCCCACGGGTTCTGCCATCAAAAGGCCACCTTGCCGCGGGCCTCTCAAGACCCCCCGGGCCCTGGCCCGCCCACCCCGGCCGCCCGCCTGGTCCTTCCCCGGGCCTGCCTTCCCCATGGGCCCCCCTTCCGACCTCGGCCCGCTTTCCGGCTCCACCGAGGAGCCCGACGCCCCCCTCCTCCGGCCGGGCTTCAGATCCGGGCCTCCCAAGACGATCCCGGGCTCCCCATCGCCGGGCGCTCCCCACCTCCCGGCCCTCCTCCACGCACATTCCCCGCCGAGCCCGAACCTCCGGAACTAAACCCCATCTGATTCTCCCCGAGGTGAAAATCCACTAAGTCCCCATTTCTTGCATTTTTGTGTCCATTTACCTGCATACTCTGCATCCGAGTCTGCTTTCGGCTGTATTATGTCAAATTGTTCGTCGAAGTAATCATTTCATTCCATTGCATCATTTCATTTGAGTTCATCTTGATGCCTGAATCTTTGAAGAGTCTATGTGTGTTTAAATTGAATCATATAACATGCACTTTTGTCATTTTTGCCATGATTGATGTGTGCATTCTATGAACTTGAGTCCCATGTGTTTTGTAATATGCCATGCCATCTTTTCAGGGGTGTATGCCATGTTTTTTGTGATCTCGGGTGACTAGAACAAGCATGCAAACTAGGCTTCATGATGTTGCGATTTCACCTCTCGATATTTTATGCCATGTAAACTTGATGCTGAGAGATCCATGCTTATTTTGAGATACTTGTAAGATGTTTTGAAATATGGTTATTCTCATCCATTCATGCCCTGTTTGCAATTATGGAGGCATAGCTTGAGTCAATCCTCTACTTTTGCTATAAAATGTTTCCCGGGGTTTTTTTACATGTTATTCAATTTTGCCAAGGTTGTTGTAGTTGATCCGTTTATGATGTTGTTCTTGCCATGTATAGCTTCTATGCCATGTCTTCTTACTGTTGGGTTGCCATGCCATGTTTTGCTCTGTGGTGAGTGGTTCAAGCTCACCAACATGCATTTTATTGTTGTTCCGCCATGTATGAATCTGTAATATAACTTCCATGTTTACATGGGTGCCATCATATTTCCATCCTTTTGGCTATGGTCAAAGGGACTTTTGTTCTATGCAATTAGTAGATTCATTCCATGCCTTTGTTTGCCATGATAAGTTCCTGTAACATGTTGTTTGATAGCTCTAAACATTGCAACCTGATGTTATTTCGCAAGTCCTAAACTTATTATTTGCAATCTTGCCATGTTTTTGAGCATGTTCTAGTGATTTTGGAGATAGCTCATGTTCATGTTTTGTATGTTTACCTGCATCATGCCCATGCCTTTGTTTCAGTTGAGATGCGAGCATGTGGTTTGATGCTTGCAATATGCCTAGTTGCGGGGTTGTTGTCATGATGTATTTGTGTATGTGTTGAACCGCTGTTCGCTTTGAGTGTGCTCTATATGAAACTTGCTTGAATTGCTTGTAGTTCATATTATCATGTTGCATCCTGTTTTGAGGTGTTTGTTGATGTTTGTATGCATTTTGCATCATGCCATGTTTATCTTGTTTTGTTCATATCTTCTGGCCGAGTCTAATTTAATGAACTTTATATGTAACTTGACTAGAATTTCGTAGATCATCGTGGTGCATTTAACTTGCTGTTTAACAACTTGAACATAAGGTTTATTCAGATTGGACCAATTTCGAAATTTGCATATGAGGACTTACCGGATTTGTATAAGTTGTTTCCGGCCTCATTTAAACTTGCTTTGATGTGTTGCCTTGTTTGCATCTCTCTGCCATGAGTAGCTTCATGTAGTTTGTCATGCATCATGTTTGTTGTGCATCATGTCGTTCATGTGTGGTGTGTTTACTTTTGTGTGCTTCTTCTGTAGTTCCTGCTTGCATGTGAGGATTCGCTGTCACGCTTGGTCTGCCCGGCTTCCTTCTTCATGGACTCGTTTTCTTCCTTGGGGATTTCAGCAAGATGACCGCTACCCGGATCTCACTACTATCATTGCTATGCTAGTTGCTTCGTTTCTATCGCTATGTGCTTTACCTACCACTTCGCCAAGCCTCCCAAATTGCCATGAACCTCTAACCTTGCACCCTTCCTAGCAAACCGTTGTTTGGCTATGTTACCGTTTTCTCCCTCTTATAGCGTTTTAGTTGCGTGAAGTTGAAGATTTCCATGGTGGATGGTTATGTTGGGATATCACAATATTCTTATTTATTAATGCATCTATATACTTGGTAAAGGGTGGAAGGCTCCCTTATGCCCGGGTGTTTTGTTCCACTCTTGCCCTAGTTTTCCCTATATCGGTATTATGTTCCGGATTTTGCCCCTAAACGGTCGGGTGATTTATGGGACCCCTTGAGTCGCTTGAATAAGACTCCTCCAGAAGGCCCAACCTTTTTTACCATTTGCCTCACCACCACCTACTTTTTTGGGAGTAATTAACCCAAGGGTCATCTTTATTTAGCCCCCCCGGCCAATGCTTGTCTAAGTGTTGGTCCAACCCAGTAGATCAAGGGCCCCTGGGAAACTCGGGGTTGGTTTTACTCGGAGGATGTCTCATCCTGTTTTCCCGAGAACGAATATGTGCAGCTCCTATCGGGATTGTTTCAAAGATCGGGCCTTTTGTGGTCTTGTTTTATTATTCCGAAATGTCTTGTAGCCGGATTCCGAGACCGATCGGGTCTTCCGGGAGAAGGAATATCCTTTTGTTGATCGCGAGGCTTATCATGGGCTTTGGGACAACCTCGGGTATAAACTTTCGAGGCCGTGTCCGGTTATGTGGGCGATGGGAATTTGTTAATATCCTTGTAGTAAACTTGAAGAAACTTTCTAAAATACACCAACCGTGCGGAATCGGAGTGTCTTTTTCGGGTTGATCGAGAGGAAACACGGTTTCGGGTTATGTCCGACGTAAGTAGGGTTCAGGATCACTTCTTGATCATTACTAGTTGACACCCTTTTGTTTCTCTTTCGCCTCATTTTGGATGTTAACCACCATATATGCTTAATCGCCGCAACCTCACCACTTTACCCCTTCCTTTCCCATTAAGCTTTGTTAGTCTTGATACCCATGGTAATGGGATTGGAGTCCTCGTGGCTCAAGGGATTACACCCACCAGGCCAGGTGTACAGTTTGTGATGATCATGACGCGAGAGCGATGTTTGCTTGTTTGGAGTTCCTTCTTCGCTTTTCTTCGATAGGGATAGGTTCCGTGTCGGCAACCCGGGCTAGCAGGGTGGATTTGTTTGAGTTTTGTTATGTTTCATCCGTAGTCGGATGTTGTTCTTGTATGATGTTGATGTATTCTTGTGGCATTTGTCCTTTATGTATGTATCCCTATTATTATGTAATGTTGATGTAATGATATCCACCTTTAAAAGGCTCTTCAAATGCTTATCCTTGGTGGGGACCATCAGTTCCTTTTGGATAGGGTCGCATTGGGCGGATAAGATGGGAGCCCTTGCCTTGAGGGCGATCCTCGCGAGGTTGGTCCCTTCCTCCCCGCAAAGCCGGTCCCGGGCCCGGGTCCTCGCGAGGTCCCCACGCCCATCCGGGCGAGGGCCACGGTCTTCCCAAGCCCCGCACCTCTTCCTCCTTTGTAGGCCCAATCATTAATGGTTCGGCCGGCCGATTCCCTTCTAGCACCCCGAGCTCCGGCATTCGCGGTTTGGGTGGGAGGTCGGGACACGCCAGATGGCTGCCCTTTGGATGATTCCTGATCCTCGTCGCGGTTCTGGTTCGCCAAGCACGACAAATTTCTTGGCCTTTCACGCCCTGGCCTTGGGCTTTTCTCTTCCGATTGGCAAATGGAAGCTCGAGGAGGGAAAGGCCTCCTCGCCCTCGATTTGGTCGCCAAGTTGAACAGCTTCCAGTGATGTGCATGTTCTTCATACACCACCAGCTTCCTTCCTTCATCTTGACGCCACGCCCACCAACGGAGAAGGCTGAGATGATGGCCTCCACCACCTTTGGGAATCTTGAGGCGCTTGTTGAAGGCCGAATGTACCCGCAGGTCTCCCGTTGCGTTTGATGCGGGCGATGTCGCCACGGTTGGAGGCCGGTCGAAAGTGCCTTGGAAGTTCTGAAGAGGGTGCGATCTCCGGTCCCGGAGGAGATCGCGGCCGAGCCAGGTTGGGGAGCCAGGTTCGGCTCCCTTTCAAAGCCATGGGGAACCAATTCCCATGACCTTTTGCCTGCTGGCGGGTTTCGGAGGCCCAAATTTCAGAGGCCAAGGAACTTCCGCAGGATCGGGCGGTGCCCGAAAGGGCGGAGGCGTGTCTTGGCTTGAACCCGGGGATGCGACAAAGGAGCTCGGGCGGTGAAGGCACGACAAACCCGCAGGGGCTACCAGGGCTCTTCGGTTGCGGACTTTGCTTCTTGCGAATTCCTTCGGACACCGCTACCCGGAGAGCGCCGGATCTTGACGCTGTGGCGCTGGAGCGTGGTCGCGGCGCCCGGCCGGGAGCATGCGAGCACTGGGGATGAGGGATCCCAGGCTCCTTTCTTGGGCGCCGCACAGGACGGGAGGGTCTCCCGGGCCACGACCTTGAGTCGTGGCGCCTTCCCGGGAAGGAGGGGCGGGGCACTGCCTTCCGCCTCCCGCCTGGAAAGGGGTGAGGCAGCAAGAGGGATGGTGCGGGGGGGCCATTTGGAGCTCGGCGACGCTGGCCGAGCCACTCCCCAGAATTTGTCGAGGGCGGTGCGGTGAGGAGCCCGCTTGTCACATGAGGCGGCTCGAGTTTCCATGGGGGCGCGCCCGGAGATGAAGAAACCACCGGGCAAGGGAGAAGGGGCGGCCTTTCGCCCCCGGGGATTTAGGGCTGGTTGCTCCGCCGGCTGGTAGGGCTGGCGGCGACGGGAACGACAGGGTGTTCCCCGAAGGAGCTGCCTCAACTGAAAGGGCGCGAAGGAGCCCTGAGGCCGGGCGCGAGCTCGGGCGAAGGCCCCATGGAACCATGTAAGATCACACACCCTCCCAGAAGAGAGATTCCTGCACCCCTACCGGGCGCCCTAAATGTCGGATTTGGGTTCCCAGCACTTTGAGGTTCAACACTGGGGCGATGGAGATCTTTCCCCTACCAACATGCGTGAATGGTTTGTAAGGGATCCAAACTACCAAACATGAACAACATAGAGACCGAAGGTTTATATCGGGTTCGGGCCACCGATGTGGTGTAAAATTACCCAAAGGTGTGGTGTGGTGGATTTTCCGGGGCTGATGTTGAAAAGACAAAGGAAGAACAGCCTCCTTAGGGGTGTTTTGAGCCGGTGCGATGAATGTTTGGGGGAGTTCCAACCACCTCTCTATCTCCGGGGGTCAATTGTCTCATGTCTCCTTTGGGATTTTCCTCTTCTTGGTCTCTTCCACTTTCCTACCCGTGGTGGCTAAAGGCTCTATTTATAGAGGGAGGCCCCCCTTTCCCAAATAATGAGCGGGAAGGGCGCCAACAATTGGCCATTTTGGGGAACCCAACACTTATCCCGACTAAAGTTGGTCTTTGGTGCCAAGTGCTACGGTGACGCCTGGGCCCTGGCTCCACGATGACCTCCTTCCGCCCGCCTTGCTGGTCTTGGTCTTGGGCAAATGCTGAATCTTTTGCCCCATTCCCTGGCCTGGGCTTGCCTTTGCACCAACGGGAAATTAGGACATTTGCTGGCTACGCCCGGGCGCCCGGCTTCATCCTTTCCCCGGGCACCTCGGGAGGTACCCCCGCCTTTGATCTCTCCGCCCTCGTGAGCCTGGCCTCGACGAGGCTGCCCTCGAGGAAGGTTCCTGCCGCCCACCCCCAAGGCTTGGCTCCTCGCGAGGGTCTTGAGCTTGAACATGAAGCCGGGACCGGCCGGGCCCCCACTTGAGACACCGCCAGGAGGAAAGTCTGGGGACCCCTGCTCCCTGCAACCGACATTCTTGGAGGTTTAAATCCAACTTCGTGTGCTTCTTCAAGATGTTTGGTTTCACGGATTTCCAAACTCGGTGGACAAGGATTCATTGTTGAACGGGAGCACAAGCTTTATATCAGATAAATAGGGCGGTTAACAAACAAACAAGCCAAAGTTTGAGCCAAAGAAGGATGGGGCAATCAAGGAAAAGGCTTGACTGCAAGCGGCATTGTGTGGGAATATAGGCCAAAAGCAGAATGTTAATTGGACCACCACTCAAGTCAAGAATATTGTGACCAACCAACACATGAGGGAGGCCAAGGTAATAATTTTGTTTATTTATGGGCAGCACGAATATTTATCCAAACAAGGCCCCAAGAACCAAAGATGAATGCCCCTAAGGGCCACAAGTCAATTTTATGGAGTCGGCCAACCCCGAAAACTTCACTGGCATGTGCATCATATTCCCCGATGAAGCCCCAAGAGAAGCCTTTAAGTCGCCATTGGTATGTTTTTCGTTAATGACACACCGCAATTTTATTTGACTGGGCTTCCCATTCTTTTATTTCTAATTTTGCGCCCAAAAAACAATTTTCTCCGACGATTTTGGGGCAAAATATGCTGGTACAAACCCCGGGAATATAATAAGAGCAACCTCTGCCGCGGATCTAGAATCAATTCAAAGGTTCTTTCCAACATCTCCATAATCATCGAGTTTCAACAGTTGGATATTATATTGGGCAAGGAATTGGTTAAAAATATCGTTTGATAAACCGCGAACCCGAGAAGTCAATTTGGAAATTAATGGGCAGTTTCACTAAATTCTATGTCCAAGAATATACCCAAGTTAAAGTGCATCTAGTGCCACCCCTAGTTGGTTTTGGAGTATTGAGACAAATGTGGTTGAGGGACTAATGCTTGTGAGAATTGCAGGATAACGCAGGTAGTTCCCCATTGATTCGGGTTTCCACCGGAGATGACCCCTAAAATGTATGAAGACATTGAGACAATGGTGGTATGGAAGATATTCAATTGAAGACTATGACATGAGAAGACATTGAGGAAGACTATGGAGCGAAGATTGGTCGTTTGTTGTTTCCTTTTCTTCTTTGTTGAGTCATAGGAACCACCGCAACTGTTAAGGGGGTCCAATGATCAAAGTCGAATGATCAAGTGATGCTCAACCTAAATCCTATGTCTTCGAAAAAGACAATGAGAGCAAAACTTATCCAGAGTTGGATGAGTCAACTTTGCTTGTAGCCCAAGTAAAGTTTGCAGTGTGTTTGAAATCGACCGCTGGAACACGGTCGGCCTTTTAGTGACCTGTGGTCATTTCGACATATCAGGCCGGGTTGTTTAGTGGCTATAAATAGCCCACCCCTACACCATAAATTGGTGGTGCTCAGGTTAGTGCACGGCTTTTGTCGCTTGAGAGCAACCCACCAAGCCTTTGGAGAGAGAGAAACTTTATAGGACAAAGCCCAAACACCCAGAGCCAAAGAGTGTTAGGCATCACGTCTTTCCGTCCAGGGACTAAGACTTATTACACTTGAGGATTGGAATCCTCCAAACAAGTTAGGCGCCGCTCGAGCATCCAAGAGTCAGGGATTGCCGTGAACGCCCCGTGAAGGTTCGGGTCTACCAAACCTTACCAGAGTGATTGGGCGAGGACCGTGTTCCTTAGCTCAAGGGGAATAAGGTGAAGACGCCCTTTCCGAAAGTTGAATCTCAGCCTCCCTAATTGATGTTTGTCAAAGAATCGAACTGGTCCAAAAATCATGTTCTTCAACAAGGACCGGTTCTATCTTCTCCCCTCCTTACTTAGAGTTTGTCTTCGGAAGTCATTGCCTATTTGTCATACCTTTTGACTTCATTGCTTGACTACTTTTGTTGATTGGCTTTCACTATCTTCCATCTTGATCCTACTACCAAGCTGCTATTAGTCTTGTACTTTCAATGCTATTGCATACTTGACTATGGTTTGCTTGTTGTAGTTTATCTTCCGCTGCATATCAATTAGGTCATTTCTATTGTTTGTCTTTGAAACATCCGTTTTTGAAGACTTTCCTAAAAATCGCCTATTCACCCCCTCTAGTCGATAATAGCACTTTCAATTGGTATCAGCAAGGTACCCCTTGTTCGGTGATTTGGTTTAACCACCGGAGTTTTAGCTATGTCGACGCAGGATAATCAAAGTCTCCGCTGCTTGCCCCCGGGTTCGATGGAACCGACTATCCCATCGGAAGAATAAGATGCGGATGCATCTTAAGCCATTGATGTCGCCCCGTATGTCGCAAGAACGGCGTTCCCAAACTGGTGAAGGTGTCACCCCGCCGATGTCAAGAAGTTCATTCAATGGACTCCCCAAAGAACATCATCTGGGTCATCTAACCAAAGGACAAGATGGCCAGGAGTGCTCGAAACGCCGGGTTAGTCTGGATGGCTATCCAAGGTCAACCGCCTCAACCCAGAGATCAAAGGATCAGGTTCTTCGAACCCTTCAACCGCTTCAAGAGAAACGAAATGAAAATGTCCACCTCACGCTTGATCGCCTCACGACATCACAAATGAGCTTCATGCTCCGGCGCCACCGAGATCACCAAGCATGAAATCGCCAAGACACTACCGAGATCACTTGAAGCCTTTTTGACACCCTTGCCTCATGATACAAGAACGCCCGACTTCAAGACACTCGATCCGTCTGATATACTTGAGAGGCTCAACACACATGAGTTCCAGCTTCGAGAAAAGAGATATCTATGGTCCCAACTATGGCCAACTCGCCTTTGAAGGCAAAAGTTGTTTCTCATCCCAAGAAGAATTGATCCGGGTTCATGATCCCAAGACATTGGAAAGGAATTGCTATGCTTGTGAAGAAGTTCCAAGTTCACTAGGAAGAAAGGCTTCAAAGTCTTCACGATCCAGCTCAAGAAATGATGAAGCTTCCACCATGACTACAAGAAGAGAACATGTCACAAGGCAAGAAAACCGGACACTATATCTCCGAGTGTCCAATGGGACAATGAGAAGAAGAAGAAGAAGAGCAAGGAATATGATTCGATGACAAGAAGAAGAAGAAATCCAAAGTCTTCTTCCAAGTCCTCATCAAAGTCTTCATCTCATAAGAAGAGCTCATCCGCGGCCAAGGAAATGGATTCAGAGGAGGAGTCCCTTCGAGGAGGTGGAGGTGGAGTCCAAGAGGAGTCCACCGCTGTTAAGTCCGGTTTAGCCACACCTATGTTGCCAAGTCCATCTTCAACATCAAGACAATGACTTCTACACCAACGTCAAGCGATGACAAGGACGACCCTGCCCCCTTTATCGCTTCATGGCACCGGTGCCAAGGTAAAATCACGTGATGCTTACTTTCAAACATCAAGTGAAGATGACTGATTGTGAATCCAAACCCAGCTACAAAACACTTGCAAAATTGCAACCAACAACAAAGAGCTATGGAACATACTCAAAAACTGTTAGAAAAAGCGATGACCTCGTTGGACGGAAATGACACGCTCATTCCTTAGTTGAAGACATTAAAAATTTCATGCTAAGTACCAAGAACTTGAAAGTCGCCATGAAACGCCTCAACTACTCATGAAAAGCTCTCCTATGATTATCTTCAAAGGAAGCAAGAGCTTGAGAAATTGAGAGGGCTCATGAAGATCTTCAAAAGAGAATGAGTCACTTACGCCAATGATCAGTTCCGGCCAGATGGATTTGAACCACCATGTCTAAAATGTCTTGAGCGTGATATCGCTACCTCTTTTGTAATGTTCAACTGTTGCTATTTGCATTGTCTTCAACTACTAATGTGGTAACTAACCCTCTCAAGGAGGATACCAGCTATTGCGATGAAAATGCTAGGTTGAAGACATTGCTTGAAACAGGATGTATAAAAGTTCAAAGGGCATCGACACTTTTATGATGTCCTCAAAAGCAGATTCTGAACCAAACCCTAGGAAAGAGGGTGTTGGGTTCGGAGGAAAATGAATGTTGATGGTTCCTATCGAAGCCCCAGCAAGATCCCAAAACCACATGGGTTGTCAAAGGGACCTTCAAAGGATCCATCCACCTTATCCGGCTTTACCCTGCTAACCCTATTATCATTGATGAACTTTGATGCAAACTATAAGCTGTTCAAGAATCGAATGGTGAAGTGTTTGCCGTATATTGGTACTAATCGCAGGAATGGACCACCTATGAAGAAGATCTGGTTCCCAAAAGCTGTCTTGAGAATCTTCCAGTGAATGTCATCATGACACCACCGGAAGAAGACAAACCCTGCATCAAGGCGCCATATGGTCCAAAGGTTTCATATGAAGAGGACCTCACCGAGTCACCCTAACGCCAATGTTTTTGTGGAAACCGTACAAATTTATGAATATGAGGTGTCTTCAAACCGCTATGTTCATAGAACTAAGAACTTTTTTTCGCTTATTCATATGAGTATCATTCATCTCCCAAGGCTATTTGCTAGGGCTCCAAAGCCGGTTCTCGATGCTGACTTAGACTCATTGTTTTAAGCCACCCTCAAGATGTGGGTGGTTAAGAAGAATTAACTCTCTTTGCGGAAAGGGTCTCCAAACAAAAATCAAAGGCCCGATTTATTGGGGGACCTAAAACATCTTGTAGGGCACAAGATCAAATGCCCAAATGGTCTCACTATGTATTTTGTTCCCGAATTGTTTGCCATTCATCCTATCATCCTAATCTTGATTTAAGCTTCAATAATCCACTTGCCCTTAAATGTTTATGCTTCACAATGCTCTTGGTAAGCCTTATCCCCTAACTTATCAGAGGGTATGACACCTCATGCTTCGAATGGATTATGGACAAGGATGCACTAATCATATGACGGTGATCAAGTCTTTCATGGACTCAACCTTACGCCCATCGACAAGAGTCACATCACATTTGGCCGACACCGGTAAAAGCAAGGTATTGGGTCTAGGTAGAGTTGCAATTCAAAGGATCAACACATGGATAAAGTGATGCTTGTTGAATCCCTTTGGTTTCAACTTGATGTCCGCCTCAATGCTTTGTGACTTGAACATGATTGTGATATTCGAAAATATCGTTGCCTTGTACTAATGGAATCGACAAGTCTCTAGTCTTGAAGGGTATAGGAAAGATGATCTATACATGGTAGATTTTCAAAAGGTCCACGTTTTGTCGATGTCTTCTTGCAAAGCTTCAAGCCGGCTCGCATCGGAGGTCCATGGCCCATGAGGAACTTACACACACTCGCCAAGAAGAAGCATGTCATAGGCATCAAGGTGTCAAGTTCAAGAAGGATCATTTGTGTGGTGCCCCAGGCGAAAGATGACTAGGCAAAGCACCCCAAGACAATCATGACGACATCTCAACCCTTCGAAATGTTACACATGGATTTGTTTGGCCCTACCATTACTCTACCCTCACAACAATGCTTGTCTCTATGGCTTCGCCATTGTTGATGACTACTCAAGATACACATGGGTGCACATAATTTCACAAGACCAAGTGCAAGATGTCTTCGACGCTTCCAATCGAGCAATGAACAATTATGGGCCAAGATCAAGCATATCGGTGATAACGACATCAATTCAAGAACACCGGACTTGATCTTTATCCGATACCATGGAATCACCATGAGTTCTCCGCCCATACACACCTCAAAGAAATGGCATCGTGGAGCGCAAGAAAGAACCTCATTGAGATGGCTCAACAATGCTCGAGAGTACAAGACACCAAGAAAGTTCGGCCCAAGCTATTGATACAAATGTCACGCCATCAACCGTGTTTATATCCATAAGC
Organism: Aegilops longissima; assembly: GCA_021605205.1. Classification (NCBI taxonomy): domain Eukaryota; kingdom Viridiplantae; phylum Streptophyta; class Magnoliopsida; order Poales; family Poaceae; genus Aegilops; species Aegilops longissima. Next base: position 7,865 of record JAHIAM010020895.1, on the reverse strand, counting down.
TTTCAAAAAACATCCTATGAGCTCCTTACGGCAAGAAGCCAAATGTCGCCTACTTCAGAGTATTTGGGGCTAAGTCGGATCAAGGATCCCCATCACAAGTCAAAATTTGAACCCAAAGCTCACGGGCTTCATGCTCGGTTACGGAAAGGACTCACACTTAAGTAGTCTTCAACCTTATCTCTACAAAATCGCCAAACTTGGACGGCGATTTGATGAAACCAATGGTTCACAAAGAGAGTTCCGCCAAGTACACTAGACAAGCTCCACCAATTAATCTATCAAGCTGAGGGAACCGTGAAATCATGCCTTCAAGCACAAATCAAGAGGAACTTATCATTTCCCAACCCCAAGACAATGCTCACCAAGACAATCCTCCCAATGATGACAATGATCAAAAGAGCAAAGTCTTCAGCCCATCCTCGAAAGGTAAATGAAGCAGATTGAGAAGATAATCGATAGCATCAATGCACCTGGTCCGCTTACCCCAAGAGCAACACACTAGCAAATTTCTTGGGCACTTTTCTTTGTGTCAATATCGTAACCCAAGAAAGTTGTCAAGCCTTTATGGAACCGTAATGGATACAAGCTATGCAAGAAGAACTTCAACAGCTCAAGCTGAACAATGTTTGGGAACTTGTCAAGCGCCCCGACCTCGCAAGCATAACATTATTGGCACCAAATGGATATATCAAACAAGCAAGATGAGCATGGTCAAGTCGCGTAAACAAAGCACGCCTTGTGGCTCAAGGATATACCGTTGAAGGAATTGACTTCGATGAAACATTTGTCCTGTAGCTAGGCTTGAAGCTATTCGCATACTACTAGCCTATGCTAACCACCACAACATCTTGCTATATCAAATGGATGTGAAGAGTGCATTTTCAACGGCAAGATTGAAGAAGAAGTATATGTCGCTTCAACCACCGGCTTTGAAGATCCAAAACATCCCGATATGGTGTACAAGCTAAATAAAGCATCGATGGCCTCAAACAAGCTCCTCGCTCCGGTATGATAATCAAAGACTTCAAGAGCAAAGGCTTCAAACCGGATCCCTTGATCCCACACTCTTCACGAAGACATATGATGGTGAACTGTTTGTATGCCAAATATATGTGGATGACATTATCTTCCTTGCACCAACCAAGTATAGTGATGAATTTGGATACATGATGCAAGAACAATATCGATGTCCATGATGGGAGAGCTCAAGTTCTTCCTTGGTCTTCAAATTCACAAGAAAGGAATGGCATCTTTATATCTCAAGAAAAATACCTCCAAGATTGTCTCAAGAAGTTTGGAATGCAAGATTGCAAAGGATACACGACGCCAATGCCGCCAAACACCATCCGGGTCCCACGACAATGGTAAAGAGTTCGATCAAAAGGTATACCGCCCATGATTGGTTCCATTTTACCTATGTGCATCTAGGCCGATATTATGCTTAGTGTTTGCATGTGTGCTCGATTCCAAGCGGCACAAAGGAATCGTCACTTACCTTAAGTTTAATTCTTCGATATTTGGCTCACACCCCAACACTCGGATTATGGTATCCAAAGGGCTCAAAATTTGATTTGGTTGGATTTTGGATGCTGATTATGCTGGTGACAAGGTGGATCGCAAGTCTACATCGCACATGTCACTTTCTCGACGATCACTTGTCTTTGGTCTTCAAAGAAGCGTAACTTGTATCACTCTCAACCGCTGAATCTGAATACATTGCGCCGGATCTTGCTGTGCTCCTTCTATGGATGAAGCAAACTCTCAAGGACTATGGCATCAATCTGAAACAAGTACTTCTTCTGCAAACGAAAGCGCCATCAAGATTGCCAACAATCCAGTCCAAAGACTCAAGACAAAGCACATTGAAATTCCCATCATTTTCTCGTGGATCATGTCATGAAGAAAGATATTGACATCATTCACGCCAACATCAAGAGCAATTGGCGATATCTTCACAAAGCCCTTGGATGAGAAAAGGTTTTGCGTTACGGTGAGCTAAATATCTTGGAATCCTCAAATGTCCCGTGATCAAGCCACATCCTAACACTTATGCATGTTGATGACTTAGATGTGCAAACACGGTAAAGTATATCTTCAATCAATGAAGACTTACATTCTAAGTGTGAATACATTAACGTGGAATTTGACTTCGGAGCCCACGATAATTGTGCGCCGTGTCCGGGTCTAATATTTCCTATACGGTGGGTAACGCCACCACCAAATTTCTTTGTTTGAAGTGTTTCACCATTGGCTTATTTCTGCAATATCTTCGATTTGATTTGTCTTCAACTTCAACCTATCTTCATGATTTTTTCACTATGTTGATTTGGTTGTATTATATATATATATATATATATATATATATATATATATATATATATATATATATTTTTCCCTCTCAAAGATTCACTTATAGCTATGTCTTCCAAGTTGAATCTTTGAACTAAGTGAATGTGATCGGACCCTAATCTCTATGCTTTCTATCTCAAACTCTATCTGTCCAAATCATATGCATTCTATTGAAATCTTGAATGTCTTCTCTCAAGGCCCTGTCAGAGAAGAACAGAGACAAACTTTAAGTCTGTTTTAAATGATTCATCCTTATTGTTGAAAACCGAGAAGCCGGAACGACCATCCGACAAACCCGGGTGGGAACGTGGGACAACTCCGAGTATGTTGCATGCTTGCCACGTGCCCTCAGATTGAACCCCAGGGCACTTGTAATTGCTTCCGCACACCTCCTTATAAATACATGTCCCTCGGTAAAGAAAACCTTCTTCCACCTTCCACCTCGCAAAACCCTAGCGCCACCGCTAGCTCTCGACGCCGCCGACGGGTTTAGCTGTCATGACCTCCGACGTCCCTCACGCCCAAACATCCCCTTCTCCCCGCCAGAGGTGTCCTCCGTCGCCAAGTTAGGGCACGGTGGATTGAACTCTTCGGCCCCTTTTCTTCCCGCCTAGCAGTTCTTCGAGTGGTAAATATAACTCTATTTTTACCATCTTTTGATCTCAAAGATTCATCCTACTTACCAAAATTGGTTTCCCCATACAATGTTAGATCTATTCTGTTCAGATCTCATACGCCTTAGTATATTCACTTAAGCTTCACAACTAGTTAGATTCCTCACTTGTACTTATTCAGGATTCGATAAACCGAACCAACTCTCAGAGATAAGTGAATGTTTGATCATGAGGTCAATGTCTTCAAACCGATTTATCTTCAAAATCTTCGAGAATGCATATGACCTCTTCCCTTCCTCGATCTCTAATGCTGTCAAGGTACATGTCCGGGAGAATCCTTGGTTCTCATAGTCTCCATTCGTTTGCAGAATTTTACAAGATCAAATTAACTCTCCCGGCCCCTGTTTGTCCAAAGAAACGCAAGCCTTTGAAGCCTTTTGAACGGAAGCCATTCGGAAGTTCATGGCTGGCAAAATCAGTTAGGAAGGGCGGCAAGGCCGTGGGGAACCTCAAAAGATCTGCCGATGACCTCGCAGAGTTTACAAGATGATCCCAAGAGAATTACAATCAGCGAAGACGCGAATCCAATGGATTCGCATATTGGGGAAACAATGGTTCAAGTACAATTTCGGACCCAGAATATGCCGAGAAGAATGCTATCAAAAGCCCTTTGGGGTGATATTCTCTTCGAGGCCTTCCACCCAAGAACATGGTGAAGCATTGCACAAGGTTTCTATCCTTGTATGGTCCGTGGACCTCACCGAGAATGCCGAACCCAACGCCATTGCTCCGTGTCGGACGATAATCTCTTCAAGCGCAACTTCCAAAGACGCAAAGGCTTCGCCAAGGAAAACAAGAAGTCATTGGGATTAGACTTCAACCCGGTCCTCCGCTTCCCCGGCCGACGGCTCACGGATGTCAACCCAATGTCATCGGGCCCTTTTCAAACCTTGATGGCCTCATCACTTACATCTTGGTCCAAGGTGCCAAAGTGGATCACTGATGACGATGTTGACTCGATGAAGCCCCAAAGGCCTCGCTTCCCCGCCTCCCAAAAAGCCGGCCAGGCAAAAGAAAGTCCAAGGTTCAAATCCTGTTCCAAAAGACGGGAAGAAAAGAAATTTCGCCAATCGCACCCTCCCCCCGTGGGCCAAGTCCAAGGATAAATCCTTGTGATTCCCAAGAAACGGAGAAAGAAAAGAAAATTTTCAAGTCTTTAAATCACCATCACTTCGGATTTTCACCCAAAACACTTTGGATCTGTTCCAAAGGTGGTTCTTTCAATGGGATTGCCTTTGAGCAACCTTTTCAAGGAGGCAAAAAGAAGCAGAAATTTCAACCAAAAGGCCTTTTGATGGGCAAATTCCAAAACTTCAAGGTATGGTTTGACACCCCAAAAAGCCTTTGGGAAGAATTAACTTCCATTGGGCCTCCCAATTGGCCTCCTTTCAATGGGCCAGGCCGAAGGCTCTTCCCCCGGATTTTGAACCCAAGGCAAAGAAAAGAAGGCTTCAACTGAACCAAGGCTGCACCCAAGGCAGGAAGAAGCAAAACTTCCCAAGGCATGCTGCCAAGCCAAAGGGAACCCTTTCAAGAAGGGAAGAGGCTCCTGGAAGCCGAAAGGAAAATCCGAAAGTGTGTCCTAAAGGCCTAAGACCGAAGAACGGGCCCCTTGGCCCCCGGGTTTTGAACCCTTTTTGGCCCTGCAAAAAGGAAGGAATTTCAATGACCCGCTTCCACCTTCCGGTTGAAGAACCCCGCATTGTCCCTTCCAAGACATTGGACCTGCCAAGGAAAGGTGATAACCCTTCAAATTGAAACAAGGGTTCCAGGCCTGGCCGTAAAAGGAAAATCCTCAAGTTGGTCTCCTCCAAGAAGAAGCTTCAAGAACCAAGAAGAATCCCTGCTCCCAACAAAACCCGGGGGGAAACCCTTTTGGGCCCGCCCCCATCTCCAAACCCCCAAGAATTTCGAGCTTCCAAAGGCCCAAAGGCCTCAAGTTTCAAAGTTCCGAAGGGAATCCCACCAACCTGTTCAAGCCAATTTTTCAACCAACCCAATGTTGGAATGGTTCCTTCCTCCAAATTGAAACAATGTGATCACCAAGCCCCAAAAAAGAAAAATCCCTCCAAGATTGGGTTTCCCTTCAACGGCCAAGCTCGATGCCTTCAATGGGGTTGAAACAAAGAAGGCTCCCAACCCCCAACAACCAAAACCAAGAAGAAGGGAAGAAATTTGGAGGCCCACCAAACCCCCAATTCCAAAGGCCCGCCAATTTGAGGCTTCCCAAAGGCAAAGGGCCTCCGTTACCCCCTCGAAAGGCCCTCCAAGGAGAAGGCAACCAACTTGGCACCCAAAAGTGGTTTTCGTTCCCTCCGAATGCCTCCGGGTCCTCGCCTTGAAACAATTCCGGCCCTGTCCCAAAACCCAAAAGAAGAAGAAGGTTTCACCCCCCTTAAAGGTTTTTAATCAAATGGCTTCCAAACCCCCACCTTTCTTTGGAGGGAAAACAAGGAAGGCTCCACCCTTCCAACACCAAGAAGGCCAATTACCCGTCAATGGTCAAGGGCAATTGGCCGCACTTAAATTGTGCCCTGGCCAAGAAGGAAGCCTTGGCCAATGGGCCCCGCTTCAAGCATTGAACACCGGTAAGCTTTTGCCAATTCCAGCCCCCACCAACCCTCACAATTGAGAAGAAACATGGGTTTCAGTAATACAAGGAAAGAATGGCCGCTCGCCCTTCCCGCCTCCCATCCTCTTTGGGGTCCTCCCGCTGAATAACATATTTCATAAGGCCCCTTCGTGTTCCGTAAACCAAACAGACGCCAAAGTTTTGTTGGAACCGGAACCCTCTAATTTCCTTTCAAAGAAATGGCCTTCAAAGGGCCCACAACACTTTCCTTGAAGGAGCCAAAAGAACCCTTTACACCCAAGGAATCCGCCTTTCAAAGCAAAGAATTTTACCGCTTGGCTCGTGATTCAAGGGCCGAAATTTTTCCTCCATTATGCGCCCATCAAGGCCATTGCCAACTTCCGGCCTTGGAACACCGATTCTTTTAGAGGTTGTTGCTTGAAGCCATAAAGAACCCGGAAAAGAACTTTTCTTCAATTCAATCACCTACTTCCCTCAACCCTAAGGGAAGAAGACTGGGTTCATTGGTGGGAAAAGGGTTCCCACATTGAAGCCAAATCGAAGGCCAATTGGCCAAAGACCTGGAAGCGCCTCGATCCTCAATGATCGAGAACTTTGTCGCACGCATCGTAAACAAGATAAGCATCACCGCTCAGCGACAAATGCAAAGCCTCTTGGTGGACGCCAATCGATTCAAAACTTTGCCACCAAGAATGCTTTTGTCACCAATCATGGAAGAGTTTGACCGCGCTGTCAAGCAGATCTTCAAGACGATGGCTTCATCGAACGCTTCAAGTTTGACTCCACTCCTCCATGGAATGCAGTCCACGATTTAACTCCATCACTTGAAGACTCGACTATTCTTCCTCCGCGCAACCGCCAATGCCAGAGTGATCAATGATGAAGATGATGCTACTTCACCGCCTCTACTTCGCACGACGACACCGCACTAAGTTCGCTCGCACCGCCAACCAACAACGACAACCCGCTGCATCATCTACTTCAAGAGGACGAGTAGATGCTCTATGTCTTCAAACCTTTTGGTCCATCGACAAAAGGGGAGAAGCATATGAGTTTGATAGTCTTCAAGCGGTTCATAAGGGCTGTTGCATAATATTTTCCTAGTGTTTACAACTCTCGCTTTTGATACATTTGGTTCTTTGAGTTGTAACACTTAAACTCGATGGTCGTCGCTACTTATTTGCTTTACTCGTGCGATGATAAATTCCGATGTGCAATGATAACTTCCGACTTAGATCATTCTGCAGACGTCCATTTTTCATTATGCATGTCATTCTCTTAGTTATATCATTTCATGCATGATGAATTATCTTCATAAGTTGAAGAGGATCTCCACAAGTACAACCTGCCATGTGCATTTGCATTCCAAAAGCAAACTACTTATATGCACATCTTCGGGGAGCCTTTGCCACTTATGAAGACAATTCCTATCCTTACAATTTCACATACTTTATCCCTGCTGAAAACTTCAACTAGTTTGTCATCAATCACCAAAAGGGGAGATTGTAAGTGCATCTAGTGCCACCCCTAGTTGGTTTTGGAGTATTGACGACAAATGTGGTTGAGGGACTAATGCGCTTGTGAGAATTGCAGATAACAGGTAGTGTCCCCATTGATTCGGGTTTACCACCGGAGATGACCCCTAAAATGTATGAAGACATTGATGACAATGGTGGTATGTGAAGATATTCATATTGAAGACTATGACATGAGAAGACATTGAGTGAAGACTATGGAGCCGAAGATCGTGGTCGCTTTGTTGTTTCCTTTTCTTTGTTGAGTCATAGGAACCACCGATCGTTAAGGGGGTCCAAGTGATCAAAGTCGAATGATCAAGTGATGCTCAACCTAAATCCTATGTCTTCGAGCGAAGACAATGAGAGCAAAACTTATCCAGATGGATGAGTCGCTTTGCTTGTAGCCCAAGTAAAGTTGTCGGTGTGTTTGAAATCGACGTTGGAACACGTGTCGGCCCTTAGTGACCTGGTCATTTTACATATCGGTCGGGTTCCTAGTGGCTATAAATAGCCCACCCCTACACCATAAATTGGTGGCTGCTCAGAGTTAGTGCACGGCTTTTGTCGCTTGAGAGCAACCCACCTCAAGCCTTTGAGAGAGAGAAATCTTGCGAGGACAAAGCCCAAACACCCGAGCCAAAGAGTGTTAGGCATCATCAAGTCTTTTTGCCGTGTGACTCAAGACTTATTACAATTGAGGATGGAATCCTCCCCGGTTAGGCATCGCCGGCT